>JAVSBS010011436.1:17587-28580 GCA_033124195.1 Coracias cyanogaster | reverse complement strand
TCTGGGGAGTCAGAACAATTTAATCTAGAGCATAAAAGACAAACCTTTGTCTAACTGTCCTTAAAATCTTTTCAGTATGGAGAGTCTGCAAATTAATTTTCCCTTATTTTTCTTGCTCCAGTGAGCAATGAAAACAGTTGATTGCCTCTTAGTTATAGAAGCAGGGGGATATTAGCAAATTAAAACTGGTGAGCTTAATGGTTTTGTGTATGGTGAGGTAGGCTGTCCCGCCCAGATTGGAAGATACAAATATTATTTGTCCCATGCAATACTCCTGTTTCTATAGTATGGGATCTTGACTGGGGCCCTATTAATCTTTCACTTTTTAGAACAAATAACAACCCATTCACTTCAACCTTTCACAAGCAGGCCATCAGTTTTAAACCTCTAATCATTTTCATTGATGTGCTTTGGAGGGTGCCTCCAGTTTTCCTTCATTTTTCATTTGTGCATGAAGCCATATCACAGACCAGATGCATTTGTGAAGGATTTTTATCTATATAGTCCTCTATATACATGCGCTTGTATCAAGCTATAACATTCACCAAGAAATCATTTGCCCAGTTACTGAGGATGTGCATTTGTGCTTTCAAGCTTATGATGAGAAATGAGTAGTCAACAAGGCCATAACCTGTTGCAAACATAGCAGCCTCAATAAACACCTTTTGTGTTAGTGCTCCCCCCCGAGTCCTTGTAATTTAAAGTAATAAAAAAACCTTGTAGGACATATTTTAAAATGTTTGGAACATAATAAACATCTTGCTAAGGCTTATTTTTCTTTTACTAAGTTACCAGTATTTTCTTACAGGTGTCAAGCAGCTTGATGCATAATGCGATTTGAAATTAGATTATTTAAAGGTTACTTGTCAGCAATGTTTGTACTTTTTTACTTCCATTTGGGACTTTTGGCATTATACGTGTTTTATATTTAGCATCTTAATATTTTTCACTAGCTTATTCCTCAGTGAGTCCTTCACTACAAAAATGGAATGGCCTCTGTTGAACTACAGAGGATTTATTTTGGCCGTGTTAGATGAAATGTTTGTTTCTTCAGTTTTGAAATCTGCACTTCTTGCCACTTTTCCCTAGCCTGAGAGCAGGGAATATTTCGTTTAAAATTCTAGTGACAAAAAGGTCAGTAGACCCCATTGGCAAGTTTTTTTGTGATACAAAACACAAGTTTATTTAGACAGATTGCCCAAGTAGTTATCTAGAGCAGGGCAGGCAAAGCTATGTGACCTAGCTTTACCCTCTTTGCTTTGAAAGATAATCACAACTGCAATGACCAGTAGTTGAGGTAAACAGAAAGGAACACATGAAAGAAAGACCTGGTGGGCTGATGGTCGGGTACCAAAGACAGCCAAGAGCTCTCTTTGAGAGGCAGAGGGCCATTATGAAGCAGCCACGGCAGAGCTGTGAATCTCCCTCTCGTGGCATTAGTAAAAGCTGCAAACAGTGGATTCTTGTGCAGACGTCCCTTTTGTCCTGTTTTCGCATTTTCTTGTTGCTATAGTCTTGTAGATGGGAATACTGCTTCAAGGTCTAAGAAGCCATCACCACCTGATAGTCATATGGCACTCAGATATGAGGAAACCTTGCCTCACGGTGTCTTTCAGCAAGCCACTTTAATTGTCCAGGCACTGGTTCTTGTATCTGTTGATGGGATTGTAATGCACAATAATTTTGTGCATTAATATTGGTGACCATGCTACATCAAGGCATGGAGTGATCTGTGACTGTCTCAAACTAAAGCATCCCGACTTTCTGTAACTGGAATAGACTATAGAGAGTATGTTCCTTTGAGCAGCTCTGTCAGCAGTGTATACACCTACAAAGATTATAAGCTGCTTCTCTTGCATATACACTGTCTTAGCTACTGATATCTTTGTCCCGGATTATTTTAAGTTCCTTATGTTTGGAGAGTTTAATAATGTCTTCTGGAACATGGTGCTCCGTCCTTTACAAAACTCTTCTCTGAGGCTTGCACACATAGACACGGCAACTGGCTTTTAAAAGCAGCAGTATGATCTGCAGCATATAACATGAGACTAAAAAAGCCTAAAAACCATATTGAGAGACAGATGCCACCCCAGATATCAAAGGGTTTTTTTTCTGGATACTAGCTTTTCATCTGTGAAACTTGTGCTTTTGTCTGAGCACTTCTGCTGCTCACTCAATAAAATAACTAGTTGCACTATTTAATTCAGAGAACCATTTATTTTGTGAGAAAAGTCATCATGTCAATTTGTATAAACCTAAAGTGAAGGGATCATCTTCTGTTAAGCAGGTATTCAGGCAGTATATATATTTATATACACTCAGGTTACAGGATTGTCTGGAGACCATAGCTAAATAGGGCCATGTGCTTAAGTAATCTTCATTCTAGTCTTCTTTGCCTTAATTTGTTGTTCTATAATAATAAACATTTGTTTATGTGAATGTACTGTCAATTTATATAAATGGAAGATTCTTCACATTTTGATGTATAAAACCGTGAAGCAGGTATAAAAAAATACACATTTGTCATTTTGTGACATTATTTTATGTATCAAACATCTAATTTAGAAGAGAATTTAAGAGACTGGAAGCTGACACTTGATCAACTATATTTTGAGTTGACAGTTTCATAATGAAATTAAGCAAAACCAGGAATGTATGTGTTATCTCCTGGTACTTAACGAAATAAGCAGCATGCAGTTGACCAAGGTTCCTATTCTCTAAAATAAAAAGTGATTTCTCTTTTTGTTTGCCATTGGGTTTTCCCATTCTTCCACTTACTTCTGGAAACTTAGGCCATTTATTTGAAATGTGTACTCTATCCCAACTGGTTTATAAAATGTTGCTCTTTGTGCACTTGCTAATGAAAGAATGTGAGTTAGGAAACACTCTTGAGAATGAAGGACTCCTCCAAGCAGTGACTACCAGAATCAGTTCCCAGCTCTGTAAATGAAAGGCTGCAATGCAGCTGAAGGGACATGGCAAGTCAGGGTTCTGTGTGCATGTACTGGTAACCACCGGAGCGGCTTACAGAGCGTAACGTGCGACAAGGTTTTTATTAAAATAACCGCAGAATAACAAATGTAATAACCCTCACATTTTTAAAACCATATTTAGATTCTGAAAGCATTCCTACCCTTAACAGCACAGTGCCTGTTAAAACCACAAATCGGGTGACTTATCCTGTACTGACTCACTGTTCTACCAACAGCGTTTTGTGAGGCTGAGAGCTATGTACCAGCCAAGCATCTTAAACTGAGTTGCGTAATTTTAGCCATTGTGAGTGAGGCACGGCAATAATGAGGATAGCTGTGCGAGACGGACCCCCCATGCTAATGAGCTGTCTTGGTAGGCCGGCGAGGGGGGAACCGCACGGTGGAGAGGAGACTGCGGCCCGCAGCGTCTGCGCATGCTCCTGAAAGGACAAACTACAGCTCCCATCAGGCCTTGCGGCCGGAACGCGGAAGTAACCGAGGCCGGAACCCGCGAGGCCGGAACCCGGAAGCGGGGCCGCAGCGCGGTGGGACCGCCGAGTGCCCGGGGCGGGAGGCAGGAGCGCGGAGCGGCTGTCGCCTGTTCGCCTGCGCCTGGCCAGCCAGACGCGACCTTCGGTACCGAGGAGAAAGAGCTGCCGGTCAGAGCGCCCTCACCGCCCTCCCACCGGGGGGTACTGCCTCCGAGAAGGGTAAAGAAACGCACACCCCCCCCCACATACAGGTTATACTGTTGGTATCATTGGGCTCTCATCCGGCCCCGTTTCCTCCTTCTAATTCTCTTCGGTGCCGCCTGGACAGAAAGGGGGGCGGGCGGGGTGAGCGGGTGGGCATGGCGTCTCCTGTTGCCGTGGAGTTTCCGTAGTGTAGGCACGGTTTTGTTTCTGTGTATTTAGTAATAAACTTATTAAATATTTGCTAATCTTGGCAACTGCCTGCGAGCGTGGTGAGGACGTGTTTTGGTTTTGCCCTCGATTCCCCTCGACCAGGCGGGTCAGGACGTCTGTTGCCACCTCGGCTCATGACAATAGTACGGTGAGAAAAGCTGTGCTTTTACTGCGGGCCATTTTTTCAGAGTTCCTCTTCCAAACATAGAACCAAGAGAAATAATATTTAGTTTCCCAGTGAACTTTCCTATTTTTCATTCCATTAGCATTTTTCTCAAATGCTTTTTTCTGTTGCAATTTATCTACCAAACATTCTTCTCCTTTTCCTTCAATTCCTTTCATTTTAATAGGTGTTGCACTTGCTGTTTTTAGAAGGGTTTTAAGTACACAAGCACACATAAATACACATTCTCTCTCACATCTCTTTATTTTATATGCCTTTCTCTTGGGGTTCAGCCTACATTTTCTTCTTAGATTCTCAAGCTTCAAATCATACAAAGCACAGAAAAAAAATAGTTCATGTCTGTCAGCTTATTTGGTGTAAGGTAGAAACTTAAGAAGAAATACATAAACCCACCAATGTGTCTGGCTCATTACAAAAGCAGTGAGTTCAATATCTCCCAGTAGATAACACCAGGACATTGAAATGTAAGATGAAGAAATGCTGGCAAATCTAGTGTCATAGATCTAAGCACTGTCTTACCATCATGATGAGTCAAGGCATTGTAACATGCAGATGCCAGGAACTAACCACTATGTTTGGGTAACTCAGCACTGAAAAAGATGAGTGACAAAAGCATTCATAATGACAAATTTTCCCTGTAATTGGAAGCAGGAGATAGTTCCCTGTGGCTTGTTCCTGTCTTCACGGAGGCCTGCTGACAGCACTGCACAATGGTATTTCCATAGCTAGGTTGTGAGGCGGTCCAGTTATTCCTGATGACTCAAGTATAAGCAAGCACTGCATCCATCTTCAGGGAATTAGTTCAGTGGGTTACTTGCGAGGAGCCTGTAGCAGCCTAGGCTGGCTGCTGCCATGTCCTCTGATGGCATATGTTTGAGATGGTGTCTGATTGTGGGTTTGTTTGGGGATAACTAACCCCTCCCCCCTCCATTGATTATAGAAGGAATGCCAAGAGTAAATAACCAATTTTTATAACTGTTGTGCTGACTCAGCCCTCATCATTTGATGCTGCCATCAGCTGCCTGATCACACAGGCCAACGCTGAACTCAGCAACATCCCCTCACAAGTCTTCTTGCAGACAGTCCTGCCATAGTTCCTGTGGGCCCAGCTCCTGCACTGCCCACTGTGGTGCCAGCATCGCCTGCTGGGCACAACAGACAGAGATGGCTCCTCAGTGGCCCTTCACATGGAAGGCCACCACTGAGAGAGCTCAGCAAGATGCAGCCAGCCCCAACAGAAGCCACACCCAACAGGAAGCTCCTCTGACTGATCAGCTCCTGGTTAAAGTAGCCCTGGCCTCACCCACCACCCCAACTATGACCTGGGTGAGGGCAGAGCCACAGAGACACAGGTGGGCCAGGTTCTGCCTCTGGAACATGAAGCCAGCAGGGGAAACAAAACATTCTGCTGGGCTGTGACTCATCCACAGGTCAACTCCAACTCGGGGCCCACAGCTCAGGCCCCAGAACTTCAATAACTGAAGTTTTGAGATGAGTAACCACACTACTCCTCAAATGCTATGGGCCTAACTCAAGTTAGATAGGTGTCACATAGCAAGTACCAGTGCTACTGGCCAGTTTCATATGCACGCAACTTTGTATAGCCATTCTGTTTGCTTAAAATGAAGTAGGTCCACATATTTTGTAACTTTCTGTGGGTCCCAAATGAAAAATAATGAGTTCGCGTACCCTCGTAGTGAAAAACATTAACATTTTTGTCTGAGATTGGTGATGGAATGTGCTCCCGTAATCACAGCTGTACCTGAAATGCAGGTGCATGTGACAGTGTTACAGCGCTTGTTGGTGTCAGCCAGTTACAGGCTGTGCGTTGCTATTACAGGACAACCACAAAACCCCCTACATTAGTGTTCCCCGTTGGAACACAGGAGACTTCAGCTGACCTATACAAAAAGCAAACTTCTGTTTTCAAACAGGTCTCTGGGCCTCTGAAAGCTGCAGTTATAATTTCAAACGACTACTTGATGTGAATGCTTTCTGCAAGTTGTGTGAATTTGTTACAGCTGGGAATGCCTACGTGCTATTTAACACACACAGGTAAACCCCATGGAAATGTTGCAAATTATACTCAAGAATGTTATTTCAAACATGCACAGGAATTCTCCTGCAGAGATCATTATGTAGGTATAAGACTCTTACCTCAACAAAAGCCTTTATCAGGCGGTTGGGTTATACAAGGAGAAAATGCGAAGAGCCACACGGAATAATCGCTGTTATCCTGACTGTGAAGCCATTCAGTTGAGTCTAGTGCTTGTTTGAGGCACAGTGGTCCCTTTGATCACACTTCAGCCCTTTCTTCTTCAACTCTGCGCCTGCTCTAGTGGAGGCCCACCCTATTACTACACCCAGATTTAGCATACAGATAAAAGTTACGATGCCAGAAGTTGAAATTTAGGAACATGCAATGCAGTCTTTGGATTTCACCGAACTAGGATTTTGTTGTGCTTTGTAAATGACTCTAAACTGTGTCTCTTGGTTGCAATCCTGAGCAACATCTGTTTTACCTGTCTAGAAAATGTAAGTATTACAGGAGAAATGAGGACAGCTATTCTAGGTGACAAAATAACTACCTAGAGCTTCATTGCAAGGGGACTCTGCAAGTGAAAAGACGGGCTGTGGGAGACCAACCCGTGCTGCCGCGCCGCTGGGAAAAGACTCAGCGCGTGCAGTCGCTCTAAGAAGCCGTCCCAAGCCAGGCTGCTGCTGCGGGAGCTGCACCAAGTCAAGCTACTGCTGCTGCCCCGTGTCACTGGAACCGAGCCAAGCCGAGCCCCATCGTTGCTGCTGCTGGAATCACCGGGCGTCGCCGCCCCGCCTTCCATGGGGACCATCGGCGAACGCCAAAAGGGTAGACAATGACATACACACACACACACCATTCACATACAGGTGATATTTTGACATAATTAAGTTCTTATTTGCCCTATCCGCCTTGGTGGTTTGGAGTTCTCCTCAAGGAAGGGGAGTGAGTGGGTGGGCGTAGCGTATCGTAGTCTTTTCGTAGAGTAGATACGGTTTTATGCGAACGTATATTTGGTAATAAACTTGTTGAATACTCGCTGGTCTCAGTAATTGCCTACGAGCTTGGTGGGAAGGAACCTCGCTTTGCCCTCGATCCCCTCCCCTCAAGGAGGTGGTACGGACGTCTGTGCCTGACCGCGAGACAGGCATAGGGTACATATATTTACCGGACATAATAAGATTTTATAATATGCCCTTCATAGGTCTGGAGTGGAAACTGTAGGGCAAATCTAAGCTGCTTTATAGCTGCAGGGAATATAGAAGCCAGCATTCGCCTTGGGCCGCTGCAGAGAGGCAAGGGTCAGCCATAGAAAATATCAGCAGTCTGAAGCAACTCTCCAGAGCTCAATTTCCTCAGTCGAAGAGGAGGAACTAGGAAGAAAACCAGCTTATAGTCCCAGCTAAAATGGGATGCAGACATGGATGTTTAGACTTGGGTCACTTCCATCATGGCTTATGCAGCAAGCAGTTTCTGCTAGAAATCGATACATCAGAGGAAGTCCATCCTAGCCAGTTATATTAAAGGCTTTAAGCTCAGCTGTATAACTGTCTCCACAGATAAAAAGGTGAGTGCTTGGTGCCTCTCAGAGATGCATTCATGAAGCAGGAAGGGGTGTGGAAAGCTCTCTTATGACTAATTGCTGTTTGCAGCGGCAGATAGACACATGCTTAATTATCTGTTATATGCATGCAGATTTGGTTTGCTGTCACTAGAGTCCAAATGTTCCATTATAGCAAGTTCAACAAAAAAAAGGAAAAGGGTCAGGGAGCAAAATAAAAGGGGACACGAGTGGCAGCTTTGCGCTGTTTTCCTTCCTGTCCCATGCTCGGCCTGCCCTACCGTTTTCCTGAACTCCCCTCACAGACAGAGATTTCTGAGCTGATAGGCTGAGCATCTGGTCAGAGAGGCAGCGAAGCCCAAGCAAAGCTGTTCCTCCCAGCTCCCCTCCCAGCGCCGCATGGGGACAGGGCTCAGGGAGGCACCCGGCCTGCAGCAAGCAGTGGCTGGGCTGCAGAGGGGTTGAGGCACTTGGGACGCCATGCAGGCACGCAGGACCTGCCCAGGAGCATGGCACTGAATCGCAGGTTGGAATGGAGCAGTGGCTGGGCTCCTTGCTATGACCAGTAGCCTGAAATTGTCCAGTCAAGCTAACAGTCATCACAGTTTATAACTAGCTTCTCTGCTGTAGACATTTCCCTTGACAGGGCTAAGTCCTCTCTGAGCAATCGTAAGGCTTATTTTTCCTTACGTACCTTTCCTTCTTCAACTATAGTCTTCTTTCTATCCATCCTCTAGGTTCCCAGCTGGTTTTTTAGGCATTTTTTGGTACCGATAACAAAATACAGTATTTTTTCACAGAAAGTGAATTGACACATTCTGCGTTTTAACGCTTTTTAGCAAAGTCCTTTTTGTAAGATCTGTGCATTGTATTCCCAAGATTTAAAAAGAGTGAGCTACACAAACACATCTAGAGCCTTTTCTCCATATAGCCCAAACCCAGGAACAATAGAGCTATGTTAATTTATACCAATCACGCACCTCGCCTCTATTCTGTTTGATGACATTCTGTGTCTCTTTGGAAGATTTAACCTATTTGTTCCATCTTAACCAAATAACAGTTATGATCATTGGTGGTTCTGTGGTGTCTGTTTTGAATTAAATTTATTCTGAGTATATACACCATGTTGATTCGTTTTATCTTTTGTGATAAATGCAATATCCATAGATTCAGTGATCACATGTCCTCTTAAGTGGCTCAGCAGTGGGAACAGTTCCTTAACAAAGCAACATCAAATTACAAGAATCTGACTAAATACAACTTAATAGGTGAAAAATTGGTCCTACTCTTCTGCATGCAGGGATAATAAAACTCCAAGGAGGGTTTTCATTTTTTGGGGGCCTCGTAAAGGCATGGTGGGATGACTGCAGTTACTTCTGATTCCAAGCAGCATGGGGAAGGGCTGAGCCTGGGCAGGCCCTTCAGGGTGGCTGGCTCACAAGTGGTGGCCTGAGACAGCGCTGCCATCACTGCTGACACTTGTCAGGCAGACCACTTTATCTGCACAGTCTCCTTGCTTCCACCCCTATTGCTGATGCAAATACACTTTGCATTTGTTTAAAGTTTCCATTTATGTATAGTTGCATTAAAAGGGTTATCTTAGGTTTCCTGGGAACTGTGGCCTGCCCTTTATTACTTAACAGATCTAATCTGCAATAACAATTCTCTATAAACCCTGGCAAAATCTTAGAGTACATGTCTGGTCTCTAAATTGGAGACACCAATTGTTGGAGGGACCACTTGTTGGATAAGGAATTGGCTGGGTGGTCACACTCAGAAGACTTGCGACTAACAGCTTGATGTCCAAGTGGAGGCCAGTAATGAGTGGTATTCCTCAGGGATCAGTACTGAGAACAGGCCTGTTTAACATCTTTGTCGGTCACCTGGACAGTGGGATTGAGTGCACCCTCAGCAAGTTTGTGAATGACACCAAGCTGTGTGGTGTGGTCGACATGCTGGAGGGCAGGGATGCCATCCAGAGGGACCTGGAAAGGCTTGAGAGGTAGGCCCATGCCAACCTCATGAAGTTCAACAAGGCCAAGGTCAAGATTCTGCACCTGGGTTGGGGCAATTCCAAGCACAAAAACAGGCTGGGCAATGACTGGATTGAGAGCAGCCCTGAGAAGAAAGACGTGGGGGTGCTGGTTGAGGAAAAGCTCAGCACGAGCCAGCAATGTGCGAGTGCAAACCAGAAAGCCAACTGTGTCCTGGGTTGCATCAAAAGAACTATGGCCAGCAGGTTGAAGGAGGTGATTCTGCCCCTCTATTCTGCTCTCATGAGACCCCACCTGCAGTACTGCATCTGGCTCTGGAGCCCCCAGCACAAGAGGGATTTGGACCTGTTGGAGTGAGGGCTACAAAGATGATCAGAGAGCTGGCACACCTCTACTACAAAAACAGGCTGAGAGAGTTGGGCTTGTTCAGTTTGGAGAAGGCTCAGGTGAGACCATATTGCAGCTTGCCAGTATCCGAAGGGGACCTACAAGAAGACTGGAGAGGGACTTTTATAAGGGTTTGTAGCCATAGGACAAGGGGTAATGATTTAAAGGTGGAAGAAGGTAGATTCAGATTGGAAATCAAGAGGAAATTCTTCACTCTGACTGTTTTGAGACACTGGCACAGGTTGCCCAGACGGGTCATGGATGCTCCATCCCTGGAGATGTTCAAGATGAAGTTGTACGGGGCCTTGAGCAACCTGGTCTAGTAGGAGGTGTCCCTGCCATGGCAAGAAGGGTTAGAACTCAGAAAGTAATCAGAAAGATCTAGAATTAAGATTTATGGCACGTGCTTTTCCCTAACAGTATAACTCCTCTATTAAGTAATTGCTCATGCTGATAGATCTGGGCTCATTATGTTATTCACACACATCAAAGCTCTCTGCAAGAGCTGGATACAGAGCCATTTATTTCTGTATCCTTTACAATTATTTCCTGTGTTATGTTTTCAGGCTTCAAAAAACCAAATCTGAACAGTTCTTTCTGGACTGAAATCCTAATGGTCTTCTTCCATATTGATTTATAAATTACGGATATTCCTGTGAATGTAATCAGTCTTACCATTCCACAATCACTGTGACAGGAATCTTAGACATATACAATAGAGAAATCTTTTGCTGTTCTCAGTTTAAATATAACTGAACAGAGACAAAAGATTATGGTGCCAACTATCTGTCATTTTATTCTGGGTAAAATGCAGCAGTGTGCCGCGAATATATGAGACAGAACGCAGCTAATGTTCATTTATTCGATTGAAGGGTCTATTGCAGGGGTCCTCAAACTACGGCCCGCGGGCCGGATGCGGCCCCTGGGGCTCCTCAAACCGGCCCGCGGGTAT
>JAVSBS010011436.1:0-12172 GCA_033124195.1 Coracias cyanogaster | reverse complement strand
AAGTTACTGTGGCAAAAAACAGCAACAGAAAAATATAGTACTTTAAGTAATTTACTGACCTTGTGATGGCTGCACTTCTAGTTTTGAGTCATTGCATATATATTTCAGAAATTACCCTCTCCAAGAGGAAAGTAGGTTTCAGAAATAGAATCCCAGGAGAGGATATCTGACAATTTTAATGAGCATAAATACATACCATTGTCTCTCCCTCTCAATCTTTCAAAATTCTGTTAATTATTTTGATATAATCTCTCTGAGACAAGGTCTTTCCTACTAGGCCTTCCTTTCCTTCCCCAAAGCAGTAATCTACATACTTGGCATCTCCTAAGAGAATCTCTGCAATACCTTTCTCTGGCCTTCCACACAATTTTGCACTACTACTACAATTCAGGACTACTACTACTTCCACTCATGAGTCTTGTAGCCTGACTATTTATCATTTTGAACAAGCACCTACTTGTGCTTTCTCACATCTTGCTTCTCATTCCTGGTTAGTGCTTTTTTTTTTTTTTTTTTTCAATAACTTCTTCTCTTTTGCTGTGATGGTTACAAAAAACTTCATAATGGTCAGGTAACTGATATGCTGAGTCCACTTCCTATCAGGCTCCCTGATGATGTCCCATGGACCTTTTAGTCTTTCCTGTTGCATCCTGTCCACACCAACAGCCAGCATGAATCTAAGTTACCGTTGAAAAAAGTGGTCAGTCTTGCCCTGAAGGACTCCCCAGCTACTGATGCCCCTGCTCTCTTGTGCCAGTTTTGTCTTGAACCAGATCAGTGATCTGGGGGAAACTAAATAATGACAAAAAGATAAATAATAAAACTAAGTTCCTTAATCTGGGAAGAGAAGAGCAAAACTGAGCTTTCTGAAGTTAGGTAGACTCATGCTGGCTTAACCCATGCCATGAGACAGCAGGTACTGTGGAGTACTGACATCTTGCTATTCACTCTCCAGCATCAACCACAACAGTTTTGTAGTCTGGGGCTCACATTCTGAAGCTGTTACATTATGAAAAAGCAACAATGATGACAATCACCATCATGACACAGCCATCAAGAACACGCCAAACAAGACTGCTCCAGTGTCATAATGGACATGGTTACAGAGTTGCATCAGTACAGCTATGTGATGGCTGACACAGGGGTGGGAATAAGCCATGGAGTTCTGTAGCCTCTGGCCAAAACCCCAGTGCGTTTTTGCAAAGACTCAGAAGCCTGAGAAAAAGAAGACTGTACCCTACTGCTGACCACTGTGCAGAAAGGATGTGTAAACTAACGTGCACAAAATGGAAGCTGCTAACGAAGACAGAGACAGCTTAAATGCTCAATTCTCCATGAGATGGTTGTAAACAACTGAGGAAGTTGTTTAACATTATACTTGTAGATAAATGTTGTAACATTTACGTCCAGAGTTCAATGTTAGAATTCCCCTTGCTGAATGAGAGCAATACAGCTGGAATGGAAACACAGCCAGTACTTACCTTTCCCCCTTCCATGTAAATAGTCAAGTAGTTGTCTTGCTTGCTTCCAGCATGGAGGAGTACACCTGTCGAACTCCTTGGTCGAATGGTAAATACAATCCTAAAATCAAAGTCCATCAGCAAATTACCTGTGGAGAATTAAACAGCGGGTAGAGGAATGATCATAGGAAGAGATAATTGGAAAATCATGTAAAAAAAAAAAAAAAAGATCCTTACACATACACACTTAATTCCATATACCATAATCTCTACACATCTTACCAATGGTGATATATCCGCCTTCATTAAAGAAATAAATGCCCGTGTCCATGGGAATATCCAGACATGGAAGTATGCCATTTTTTTGCTCAGCTGCATTCATAGCTTTTCCATTCATCTTAAAATTCCTCAGGCAACCCTTGAAACTGTTCCTTGGTATATTCTGAAAGCATATTTCAAAAGATGAATACTAAAGCATAATGGCCATTTTTTTAGTAAGAATTCCCATTAGTTCTCTTGTATTGTTGGACTGTAAAAAAGCCAACTGGCACTAAAGGCAACTAAAACCAATCTCTGATACAGTGAAAAGGTATTAAATTTTTTTTTAGAAGAGCTTAAAACATGAAATAACAGTTGATTTTGAGTTAACAAAACTCCTGCTTGCAGAAGGTACTTCCCAATGATGTGTCAAAAAGACAATGTAACAGGAGTTGTGAAATTTCCAAGTACATCCTTCCCTTCCTAACAGGCTGTTTATTTAAATCTGATCTATAAAATGCTCTGCATCATTAATTGTCAAATTTTAACAGCAATAGGAACCACAAATATTTCAGATTTAAATCCAGTTCTACATTCATAATTCCTTAATGAGAAGGATGCCTTTGCCTCTCTACAGACTATCACTTAGTCCACTGAGGTAAATACTGTGGGAAGAGCGTATTCCAAATGTGACTTTGGTCCTTTTCTCTTTGTTAAAGAACAGACATGAAAACAAGTACGTGGTTCTCCTCAGTGTCAGCAACATATGTTGAAAATATGGGTCCAGCTGAGAGCTGTGTGAACAGGTGAGAAGAGATCTGTAATGAAAAACTGCAAACATCAGTCACAGAAAGGGCTCACTCGGTGCTTGGAAATATCCCACAAACTTTTCAACATGGAAATCCTGCATATTAACACTTTCACATGTAATTAGTGCAGCATGGGGAGTGTGTAGGGATGGATATATCACTTATTTACTTGTCTTTTCAGTGTTGGCAGCCCTCCTATGTAGATTGGTGGCTTAATGCTGATAGCAGAATTTGTTGCTAATCTTCCATGCTGGGCCCTTAGATGATCAACAACAAGGCGGACATTCTTCCCATCTATACCGAAGACCACCTTTGTAGGGTGCAAACATAACAGAATTAAAAATACCAAGGTCAGTGAAAGCCACTGGAGATTTTTTAAAATTACACACCATATTATTAAAAAAGTTAAAATGAAAATAACCTGCTGGAACCATCACTTTCTATAAGTTCTCTCAAAACAGACCTGTCAACCACATGAACTTTCAGGCATTAGAATTAACTTCAGATGACCAAAATCAAATTTCTAATACCTTAAAAATTCAATAAGGTATGCCTGCTTAATCCTAGTTGTGGTTTCACCGTGGTTCCTGTGCCATACTACTTACAGTGTGCCATTGCCCATCATTGTATTTAATACTGGTTTTTATTTTGATTCGTTTTCCTCCAGAGCCAAGTGAAAAAACAAAACGTCCTTTTGAAATGTGGAGAGCCATATAAGAGTCCTCAGACCTTTCCTCCATGAAAACTATTAATCCTCTTGATGATTGAGTCCGTACATCTACAGAAAAATGTAACCTGTAGTGGAAAGTAAGCATATTCAAATATAGGTCTGTTCTGTTAGTTGTTGTATTCTTCCCGTTCTCCAGAAAAATGCTAGTGAAACTCCATTTGTGAAATGAAGAGTAGCTTTTGGGAGGAATCACTATTCTACATTGCTTGCATTTCTGAAGAATGCAAGTTGACATATTCAGGCTTAGGAATTGGCATCAATACAGACTGTAATTGTCCACCATGTCCAAGTCAATCTACTCAGTTTGGGTGTATATTAGCATAGAAAAAAAAAAAGCCTGAACCTTTAGAATCACTATTCTCTTATGCCCCAAGACATAAGCAAGAAAACAACTCTAACGCTTAGCACTCAAAGATTCAAGCAGCTTTGACAATTCACATATTAGGAGGAGAACACAGAACATTTGTATTACTTGTCTGTAGATGCCAGTGGAGAAAACATGTAGGATATGAAACTGTTGGGGATGTTTCCAAGGAGATATGCTTCACTGCTGACATTTAACTGAGTTGGTAAACTGTGGTTTTGCACATCAGCAGCTTTCAAATAATCAAGGTATTTTTCATTCTCTACCTGTAAGACAGAATTGAAACATTTACTATGCTTTCACATTAAAAACCCCAACATTTCAATCTACACATTTAAGAGCTCCCACACAAGGCAGTTAACAGCCTTCTCTAAATGACAGAGAAGCTGTTGTGATTCTGAACAGGTATGGCTTTAGCATGTAACTTCAGTGCAGAAAGACCTTGCTTCAGACATGAGATGGAAGGAAAACAGTAACGTTCAATCTCAGTTCTACAAACCATGGCTGTGCAAACAAAGCCTTGGCATCAACATGGAGTGAAGATGACAGTAAAAATAAGCATACCTTGAGCATCTTAAACCTGAGAGATGTTTTAAATTCTTTCATCAGCACTGGTTCAAGGTTCTCGTATTTATGGCAAGCTCTGAGCGATACACCAGTCTTTGCAGTATAATGAATGAGATTTTGAACCTCAGGGAGCTGACCTGCCCTAGAGTGACAAAAGCAGTAAGAGCTGTGACACAGCATGCCTTTTCACTAGCATAATCAGAAACATGTTGTAAAATTGTCTTCTGTACAAAACAGATTTCCCAGTGATCTGATGTTAAAGTATTGATTTCTGGTTTTTGAAGAAAAATGCAGGTTCAAAGCTACAAAAAGTATTCATACTTGTCCTGGTTCTGCCCATTTGTTTTTGGCTATCATAATATCAGAAAAACTCTGATATTATCTTTTCTGAACAAAGTAGTTTTTGCTAAAACCTGTCTGCTAAAACCTATCTACTAAAGCCCAAACAAATACTGCCATTGAAAAAAGGGGAAAAAAATGACAGCAGTCTTGATTGAATAAGATTTCTGGATCGGCCTACAAAACTTTGCTGGTTAATTACACAACCAGTGGCAGATCAATAAAAAAATGGCAACATCAGATCCTGCTAACTCTGTCATTCACTCTTTCCTTAAAGAAGATGTTCTAATGAGATTTATCAAGGGGCAAAGTCCATCACAACTTAATGTGTAGCTTAAGTATTAGAGCCAAATTATCAGAAAGACTGTCAAAACCAATTTCCTGTGTGTATAAAGAATATTAAGTAACCATTTCACAAGTTGTACACGGTATTTCTAATCAGTACATTATGAAACACTTCACAACTAGAAAAATCAACAAAGCTCCTTGCACCTGGTTTTCTATGAGAGGAGTAGTAGAGTTGGGAGCAGAACCTGAACTTCTTCAGTTCTGGTCCAGTTCTCCATTGACTCAATCAGACTAGCTAAAATATTAATTTTCCATCTATTTTTGTACTAAAAGCAATTTTCTGAATTTGTTTTCTTACAAGGAGGTTAATATACAGGTTACTTCATTGCCTTGCCGTGCTGTAGATGAAGATATAATTTGAGCAACCTGGTCTAGTGAAAGTCATCCCTACCCGTGGCAGGGTGACTGGACTACATGATCTTTAAAGGTCCCTTCCAACCCAAACTATTCTGTGATTCTATGACAGTCAAATCAAAATACACTATTGTTTTAAAACTCCACATAGGCATAAATATTCATCAAAACGTAGCTAAAACAAAGCTGAGCTAAACAAAAAAATACATTCTTTAAAAAACATATTTATGCAAAATTTTTCTCCTAGATTTTGTCTGTGAGATGTCTCTAACACACAAACACATGTGAAAAAAAGACATAAATCAGACACATGTTTTCTATACATACGCTCATTGTGTTTTGGTTCTGTCAGTAAGTTTTGCTCATTTGGCTCCCTGTGTAACTATAGTGAAACAATATAGCAAATCTTTTTGGATGCCTTGTTGGGACACTTCCAATTCACTACATTGAGTTCATTCTTTGATTAAAAGACTACTAAACAGGTATGATTCAGACTAAAATTCTATTACCTCAGAACATCAGACTTACTACTTGATACCATGTAAAATCTGCCTGAATAAAAGAATATTTTAGGGCAGCAAAGTTACAAACTTATGAAGGCTTGACACACATAGAAGAGCAATTTAGCAAAAAGTGATTTTAACGCATGAAACTAAAATCTTTATAGGCCAAATACCTTTTTATAAAGATGTTTGAGATGCAACCTTCAAAATTATCTCCACCAAATTTTATAGGTTCGATTACTGCCTGTGCTCTTGGAGAGTCAACCAATGCTAATTCTGTTTCATCATCAACCATCAGACGTACTCTGAAACAAAGTGAATAAAAGTAAGCATGAAATCTAAAGAAATAGTTATGAACCTAAATGAAATATATATACACACATAAATAACCATTTGACAGATGTCTTTTCTTGTTACCTTGTAATTATGCTAGAGCTTCATTAGCTTACTTCTAGGACTTTTTCAGTATGTGCTCATTGAGTGCTATGAAACTGCTGTGCTTTTCAGTAGTAGATACTGAGCAAGAGTTGAAGCTAGTGCTTCAGTCCTACAGTGAAATCCTGGTCCAATTGAAATTCATGAAAACACTCTCATTAATGGTTATGGGACGGGATTTCATCCTTTGTATCAAAATGGTGCACTTGACATGTTAGCAACAGCTAGTACAGATAATATTAAACAATAACTACCCAAAGTTATAATCAATCGTTAAAAACTATCCACTTCAAACACATGTCATTTGGTGTGTTCCACAGAAATCAGTATAATTTAGGAGCTTTTCAGTAAATTGTCTTTTCTGATATCTACATAACAGATCATTATTGAAAAAAAAGATGCAGTATTTGTTTCTTCCCTGTGCCTTTAGTCAACAACTTACAGTGACATATGTAAAGGCGATGGGAAGGGGAAGAGCTCCAAAGCTCCAGCTTGACAAGCAGTCAAAACTCACACAGTCTACAAAAGACACGCATAGTGATGGACAGCTGAAACATCACAGATAACGACATGCACATTCACAGACTAAAAATCTCCTTCTCCTTCATTATTTCAGTATCCTTTGCTATCAGAAGCCATTTTTAGCTGTGTACCTGTTAGCTCAAACCAGGACAGTACCCAAAGAACAAGTCATACAAAATTTTAATCTTCTTTCTCCAACTGCAACACAAAATCAGATGAACTGGACTCACTTGTTGTCTGTTTTTATTACTGTCACATAATGCATTGATCCATCTTCATATTTCTTGTCCAGTTTGATTTCCGTCTCTCCTACCTTTCCAATTACAACGCCAGGTCTCAGAAAGATGGTAAGAATATTAGTCTATAAAAGAATTCCACAAAATGATCAGGTAAATGCAAGTGTCATTAGTTCTCCTTAATATTGCCATTAACACAGTTCTTTGTGGGCTCTTGTGAGAAAGACATTTTCTTGCACTAAAGCTGCATTTCTCAGTCATCTAGTGCCAGATACTACATGCAGTTCTGCACAATTAGCATTGTTCTTGTTTTAAAATACTTCTGTAGTTTGAATACCAAACAGTTATTTAAAATACTCCTTTTCTCTGCATATTTGATCATGGTAACATTTTTGCATGGACAGAATGCCAGTTTTCCCTGAGAAAATTTCTAGCCAACCCTACTAGGCAACAGTGTTAACACACGTAGGGATGGCGGTGTTATGGTGTGTGAGCTACTCTGCAGAAGGCTCAAGTTCAAAGCTCAGTTACTTGCCAAGCTACTTGGTTGAGTGAAGAAATTCCTAGGATAAGTTTCTCTGGCCTATAACATGCAAGATGTCATGCTCAAAAGATGGTATTAGCCATTTCTTGTCTTCAAATACAGGAGTCTACATGAGACTTATGACTCAAACTCATCCCGAACTGAAACATGACTGATCCAGAAATAAAACCAATCACATACCCATAGGTGGTAATTTAGGAGTGTTCCAGTTGATGCCATGGTCTGAAAGCCAAAGCCAACTTGGAAATCCTTGGAAAATGGGAAACCCGCTGCACTCAGGCTCAGTGTTCCCTTCTCAGAGAAAGCAGCAGATCTGACAAGCTGAAAGAGAGACAATAATGCTTTCAATTATTTTCCTTTTAATCAGAAGAAATGGCAACATGGGACAACAAGTGTCCTACTCAACATAATTGTGACTGAATGAAGTACAATTACTTCAGTATAGAACAGATCAACTGAAATGGTTTCACCAGCATTAGCTATGATCTGAGGAACTATACAGGGAAATAAGTGTAACAAACTGTTAGTCTCTAGCTACTCTTTGCATTGACATGATGGCTTTGAAAGTTTTCACATTAGGGGACACAAGTAAGAAGCTGGAGGAATGGTTTGTAAGTATGGAGCTGTGCAGATGAGCTACATAACTGAAACTGTGTGAGTCATAGGTCAGAGTATACCTGGGCCTTTTTTGGGGAAAAAAAAAAGTACCACACAACAACCATATTTTAATACTGATAATGATAAGTTATACAGATATAGAGAATGAAGGTCACATCCTTTGCGCAGGGAACTGTTCTACAAAGGAATCGCTCTGTGGAAGGTTTAGCTGCTACAAAGGGAAAGCAAATGAGCACAAACTTTCAGTGCAGTGCCATAGTAAAAAGGGCAAATAGGATCACGCACCTTTTAAGTAGCAGTAAGTAGAAACAGAAGGGTAGTTTTCATCTTTCCAGGCAGCATTGGCTAAACCAACACTGAAACGTCACATTGTCCCATTTTAAAAAGAACATGGCAAAACTCAAGAGTGCACAGAAAATAATTATAAAACAATCAGATGAGTGGAGCAATAGCACTACAGTGGAGACTTCAGTGAGTATAGAGTCTGCTTAGCTCTTTCAAGAAAAAAGGTTGAGAGGTCATTTAATTAGGAAACATAAGCACCTCAGTGAGAGGAAAGATCCTACATAGCATTAAATAATGAAGTATTCTGGCCTATTCAACAGCAGCAACTGGAAGCTGGTAAATATTTACACGGTAAATATGGATTTTAAATCATAGTCAGCCCTCTTAATACTGTATATGTACTGGAGCAAGCTACCACAGTACAGGTGGAATCTCCTTTCTTCTGTATCTTCATACCAAGCTCAGATTCTTATATTAACATCACATGTTAATCAAATATAATTTTTTTACCTAGGTAAAACATGGTGGTCCAGGATTTATAGACAAACCAGACTCTGAACTCCAGCAGAAATTTTTAAGGAACTTTGTTAGTTACCTTCCAGTCATCCGAACATTTCTTGCTGACACCAAAAGTCTCATCAAAAATAACAGATGCAGTGTTAGGGTTTTTCACATTCTTCATGCAGCCACAGAACGGAGGTGTGGATATATTAAAGCTGGTTTCGGGGAATGGAAGGAAAAAAGTTCAGTAGCCTGGTATTTCAAAGTACACATCAGTACAGTAGCAAGTAAATGCTGCCAACAAGAAACAAACAGAAAAAACAGAACAAGAGCAATCTTTCTTGTACACACATACTTCATGCTGATCAAACCAAATCTTCAGGATACACTCCAACAAATATCCCATCATTAGCAAAAAAATAACAGATTATGATAATTTATTATACACTGGTTATCTTCATATCACATATGATACTTGATACAGAGTGTGAAAGAAGTTGCCTAAGGAAAGAGTTTAAATGGAGTTTTCAGATAAAGCCTGTGTATTACCGTCTTTTTATAGTTACTCACCGTTCCCGGAGAGAAGGTGGAATTCCACCTAGATAGTACTTAGTGAAAAGGAAGACATTTATGTTGGCTTTAATATCAGGACTGACATGAACAGTATTCCTACTTCGGGCAAGCACCAAATGAATCTGCAATAGGTGAATAATGAGAATTACTTCATTTAGCAGAAACAAAAATCACTTAGCAGATGAAAAGTACTCCCACAGATAGGACACAAGGTTGTTTTTTTTTTCCCTCTCCTCTTGTTTACTAGTGCCTTAAATCCATAATAACTGCGGTAGCTCAAAGGTACTTTGCAAAATTTGGGCATTTAGCCTAAGGAAAATGCTCTACTATCTAAATACAAGGTGAGGTTTTATTTTCCTCAGGAAGGTTGTCCTAGATTTACACCTCATATAATATTCAGATATTGCTTTCTATTTGCAGTTGAAGATTCAGGGGAGCTGCCTGATACAGAGACTAGGTCAGTGAGCTGGCTAGACGTAACTTGACCCAGTATGGCAGAAAGACACTACAGCAAACCCTTTGACCTACATTATTTAGTTAGAGATGTAGTAACGGGAAAAGGGAGAATGAATCAACATGACAGTCAAAGGTTTTAACGATGCCTTTATGATTTCACTCTAGTAGTGCTACAAAACAGCTGGACTGAAGCTAAGCAGACAAGCAACAACAAAATGACTACAAAAAGTCATCTCTGTAAAGAGAAAAAATAAACTCTTAGATGGTGAAAATACTAATTTAAGTATTAAAATAATGTTAATAATTGCAATGTACATTGCCCTCTGAAAATAAAGCAATGCTACGTCAAATAGTTTTTTTCTTCGGTGTTTTTTCTGTTAAAACTGAACTTACAGGAAAATACAACAGTAGAAAGATTTTTCACACATCCAAACTAAGCCCCAACAGCTTGAACCCCTCAACACAAAACTTCACAACTAAACTTTACAAGATGCTTAGCTTCAGCTAAGATGTTTTTTTTTTTACAAATAATGATCACTTGATTGTTTAAAATGACATACTTGTTTATATGTTCCATCATTTACAGTTGCGTTGGTTTCTATTTCTTTTGGAGGTTCAGAGCCAACTTTGTATCTAAAAACTGTATGACCATCTTTAATGAGCACACTGATGAACTGATCCTGCAGTAAAAAGACACAACACCGACAAAATGAAACTACCAATATTTCACATAGCTTCATTAAAATTATTCACATGACAGTGAAATATATCTAGTTGCTTCAATAAATCTTTTGTAGGGAAAGATAACGCAAAGCAGACTAAAACTTATAATAATCAACCATAATTACTTTAAACTGTTATAAACAGATCTGGTATCAGCTCCAGATGTATCCTCCAAATCTCTGGAGAAAGTTTGTCATTTCAAGATGTCTACTGACTTTTTGAAGTGTTGATAAATTATCCAAAACATGTCACAGTCATTGCAAACATGTCTATAATATTATTACATAAGTAGCATCACTGCAGTTTTGGGCACATTTACAAGTATAAGTCACTATGTCATTTTCTATATTCTTTCCTACTCCGTTACCGCCCACATCTAGATTTGGGAAGAGCGCACTTCCCATTTTGGATGGTTTCAGTAGTTCAAAACTGGTTTGATTCCCATGACATCCTCTTTGCCCACCCCCAGTTCTAAATTCTTTGCATAGCCTAATGGAGGAGCTACTTGGAATGTTTGTTTTCTTTTCTCAGCCTTGACAAAGTCAGTATTCAGCAGCCATTAGAGAATCATAGAATATCTCAAGTTGGAAGGGACCCATAAGGATCATTGAGTCCAACTCCCTGCTCCTCAGGACTACCTAAAATGAAACCATATGACAGCAAACATACAGTAGAATCTACTAATCTGCCACATGGACAAAATAACACTTTTAAGAAATTTCCTTACAGTTATTACTAAATGTAATGCATTCTCAATTAAGTTTTAAAAAAAATGTTCTCGGACCACCAAACAGACAGAAGCATTCTATGAATTACCCCATTTGCTGCAAAAAACACAATGCCTTCATCTGCAGTAGTCTCAATTGTCTGCTCGTACCGTACTTGGCTGTGGGTATTTGGTTCTTTCAGGGTGACACTGGCATAACCAGTGCCTTCAAAATAGCTTTGATCAGTCTCTTCTTTATACCTGAGTAATTAAATGTCACAGATGTGAATATATGAGAGCAAAAACTATTACCACATGGACTTACTGTCACTGAAATTTTAAAAAAGCTTAAGTTAAAGCATTTGGTACAGGGCCATTAATAGGGCCAAATTCTGATCTAACCCAAGTAAAAAGAAAATCTTCCACTGGCTTTTCTTGGATTCACATATGGTTGTTAGAGAGGAAATCATTAGGGTCTGACTTTTTTGCACTTAATGTAATATTTACTTTATAAAGGAGCTGAATACATTAGTCTGTGAATTATCTGGGTATTATAACGTTCAAATTGTTGGCCAGTGGACTGAGATTGCCATAGCTGTGAATCATGCCAATACTGAGGACTTTCTCTAAGAAATGTAGTAATGACCAAGAGTTAGAAAAAAAAAAATCACCCGTTTAGCCACAGTGGTTATTCTTCTGGATGTGAAAAGACAAGAATTCATAATGAAGATCACAGAACTGTGATACACTTCTGTGTTTGTGTCATACCTTCTGCAGGGTTGTACTTCCGTGGTATTGAGGTTAAATGTCCTCTTGAAGTTGTAAAGGCTGATAACACGCT
>JAVSBS010011435.1:8279-33779 GCA_033124195.1 Coracias cyanogaster | reverse complement strand
ATCAACACCCTTCTAGCTCCCAGCACAAAAACACTGCTGCTGTGGGGAAAACCAGCTCAGCCAGACCCACTACACCCATGTGTTTGAATTTCTGTCAGAACAGTGACATGAATCCCACTATACCCTACACATTCTGAAGCATCTGCTGGAGGACTCATGCAAATGTATATGCAGTGCTTTGCAGAGGTCCCTGCTTGTATTTGACTTGTTAGAGGTTTGATTTCTCCTACCTGAAGATCAGAAGCCTGACTTTCATTCCGTAACAGCTTAAACAGTTAGTTATTCCTGTGCAAACTAGAAGTAAAATACAACCAATGTGGACAGAGAGTTCAGATTTAGTAGTACTGCCTTTCCCA
This sequence comes from Coracias cyanogaster, assembly GCA_033124195.1. Taxonomy (NCBI): domain Eukaryota; kingdom Metazoa; phylum Chordata; class Aves; order Coraciiformes; family Coraciidae; genus Coracias; species Coracias cyanogaster. Next base: position 33,423 of record JAVSBS010011435.1, on the reverse strand, counting down.
GTGCAGGAGTAGGTGACTATACCAGGTACTGGCTGGTGGAGAAGCGAGTTGTAAGCCTTTAGTGTTGGTTTGTCACTTTTGTTCTCGCATTTTATCTGTGTTGGAGTCTGCTGGACTGTTCCCTTTCCCACAATAAAGGGTTTGGTGTTCTTTTTATTTACTTTCAAGTAAAGCATTTAAAGTGTTTTCATGTTGAAGCAGACTAGCCTTAGATTAATATTTAGTGAAAAAAATTGGAACTTTAATTAAATGTTAGCAGGTAAGGCTCTAAGATATGTAGTTCTATAGAGTCTGGCTACAGCCTGTCTCAGTGTTCAGCGGTTGTTTTTAGTGCTGATGTTTCACTGTCTTCTATCAAGGCATGGTCAGTATAAGGAGGTACAGATCTAGAAATAAAGGGATTGGCCCTTTAATACACTTCTTTTCCATTTTAACTTCCTCTCCAAAATGCACAGAATTCAGGGTATTACTAGTTTGAATTGGGTCCGTTTGGTGTTTCATGTAGTTTTCATCCTTTCCTCTGATCTCCCTGGTTTTACCGTGGAAGTAGTAGTACACTCAGACCACAGCCATGAGTGGGATGCTGTTGGGTACTTAATACTGGTCTTCACCAGCAAGTGACGTGCTCTGTCCTCCCTGAACAGCAATGATGCTACTGGCACAAGAGGCAGGCTTTTCACTCATGGGACTGAAATGTCTCATGGCATTTGCTGAGCTTCCAAGACACTGTTCTACAGTCCAGTAGATGAAGGGATACTGGGCTTTCATGATGTGCTGCTTTGTCTGTTTGTATTGTTTAATGTTTTTACTGAGTGGTTTAAATATTCCAGTTCAACCTTGTAATGTGTTCAGAAGCAACATTATTAGTTGTGTCTTTGGGAGGTTCTCTGTGTATAAGGGACCAGAGAGCGGTGGGCCCCAAAGGAGAATATGTTGCTGTTTCTGTGATGTCTTATCTTCACAATATTTAAATATTTTGTTTTCCAAATATTCAAAAGCTTTAGGACTGAAGTAGTCATTACAGGGATTGCTAAGTTAGATCACAGAATCATAGAATGGTTTGGGTTCAAAAGGACCTTAATGATCATCTAGTTCCAATTTGTATAGTGCCTCGTGCTTTCTATTCACAGTGAGTTATTCTTTCTGTATTGCAGTCATGTTTGCTTTTCCATCCAAGCTGTTAAATACCAATACTTTATTAAAATAAAGCCAACAAGACATCCAGCTGATTTTTATATTTTAGTCAAAAGCCAAGCTTTGGCATTGATATTCTTGCTAGGTTTATAAAACAGTGCCTACAAAATATCCAAAAGTTGCTCATAAATACTGTATTTCTATGTCTCTTAGCAGTTACGTAGCTCAGCCCTCTACCACCCTTCTGCTAGAAAATTCTCATGAGGAAGTAATGGAAGGAGACAGTAAGTTAAATGACTGAAGGGTCAGTTCAAGTTTTTATGTTTTCTTTTCTGATTTGTAACCATTTTGCATAAGCAATGCTTACTTCACTGTGTAGTAGTAGTACAGTATATGCGTGAGTTCAATGTCTTTTTATGCATCTCACCCTACAGTATGTCTGAAATAGTATATGTTGAAGATTTCTCTATTATAAAATGGGTTTTTATTTTGTATTGCTGGGTCAACTTTTCTAAGTTGTATTTCTGTTTCGAGTTACGGGCAGCTTATTTACATATGCTCACGTACATGACTTATCTGTCAGATGGCTTTTCAGATTCTTTTCAATTTTTTTCTCTTTAACTGCACTTAAAACCATATACAGTAAGAAAATGAAGATGACATTTTCCCAAGTGATTATTGTCAGTGCTAAGAGTACAGGGCCAGATTGGTTTATGTAGGCAACGACACCAGTGCAGAAATTGGTTCTGAGGTGGTATTGGCTGTGATAAGAGAATTTAAGGAGTGTCTCAATACCACTGTGTTTCACTGCTTTCTAGTCATGTATTTTAAAAAAAACCTGAAATAGTATAACCAGCCACAGAGTGGCTGCAGTTCAGCTGCTGACTGTTTGCACTTCTGATGGCATTTTTCCCAGAGGGTAAGAGCAATTCCCACACGTACACAAACACGAGGTGTGCACAAGATATGCAAGCTGGCTTTCTGCGAGTTTTGGTCATTTAAAGATTGGCAGTTACACAGCTGAATGTCAGACAGAAAGGTAATCTTGGGGAAATGCATGAGCCTCATGTGTAATCATTCCACTGCAGTTCCCAGCAGCTACAGATATTTTTCTGTCATGAATTCCATCTCTCAGACTTCATTGACACGTACACATCATCTTTTTTTCACATGAAATTTAATGACCCTGTTTGCATTATTAAACCCTTCATCTTCCCAAGTGTCATGTATGTGAAAATGTCCAAAATGTGGATGAGATTTAGTTTAGTACATACTTTCAGATAACATCAACAATTTGAACAGATGGTCAAAAATATTTTTGTTTAAGTGCTACTTAATTAATTCATCTTAGTCAAGAGGAAACCTCGTGAATAAATAAGAGTAAGGTCAAGACTGTTTTTCAAAGCTACCCTGAAGTATTTTGAAGCTTTTTTCTCCCCAGACTGGATGGAAATTATGCATCCATGATCTAGAAGAAATCTAAGAACTTGTACCGCTTCTTATAACTGTAAAACTCTTCAAGAAGAATCTGTATCATCACTGAATTCCTTGGGTTCTGTCAGCATTAAAAATGACTGTAGTGGGCACCTTCAGTGGGTATACACATTTAATTAATGAATGAAAATTAATTAATGAATAATTTTGCAGTAGACTGGCATGATTCTTGTAGAGGCTCCCTTTGTTTCCCATGACACAGGCTTTATTCTAAGAAAAACACTGAAATCAGCGCAGATATTTGCATTGTCAGGGGTTTTGTCCCAGGCCTATATTATACTCTTACATTTGAAGTGGAAATACAGCAGTTCATTACAATAGCAAGGTCCGGGGATTTGTCTGCTTTCCTTCACTGGCACCATCCCTGTTATGCAGATTCTAAGTTACTAGAGCAGCAATGCAGCCAGGTGCTGAGATGCGTGGAGGTTTTTTTGCTGCTTACAAGCTCAGTGACTATTTCTGGAATGTTTTTGTTATATGCTGAAGTAATTATTTCAGCATTTTGAGTCTGAGGTGACTTACCTTCTGTGGGGTCTATGACCTGTTCAGAAGAGCAGGAGACTTGCACACTGGAATGGGCAGAGCTCCTGGGAGCCTTGGGAGACAGATTCTCCAGGAGCAGAACAGTTCTGATACTTTACAAAACCCAATTTATTTACACATGGAGGAACCAGTTTTCCAAAAACAAGTAGGCCAGTGACCTCAGCCTCCAAAATACTGTATTATTAAAATAACACAATTACCTAATGAGCTAACTATTGGTGGTTTTCTTCGTTTTCAATACAAAATTTTCCAGGTGCTATGTTTATGACAAGAGGTACTTGGCATAAAAAATAATAAAAATGGTACAAGCCATGTTTATAATTTCTAATAATTAAATAACAATAATGGAATAGAACAGACCTGTTGTTTCTTGTTGTTTCCTGTGTTTGTGTTTTGCACTTGACCCTTGAATTAAGAAGCCACATTTGTCTATGTATTATCAGTTTCACTGGATTCTTGTAATTCACTTCACTTTGACATTTACATGTTCTTGCAGTTTGCTTTAGCTATTACTCAGATCTGCATTATCGTAGTATTCTGGTGCTCCTGTAGTTGCTTTGGGGTTCCATCTCTAGAGGGGAATCTTGGAGTTACCCAGAAATATTTTGTTGGTCTTTGGAAAACATTATAACACTTATTTTCACACATTACTACTTCTCCTATGCAGATGATCTGTACAGCACCAAAATTCCCTTCACCTCCTCCAGTAAGGGCTGAATTTGGAAGTAAATATTATTCAGATCTCTTTTGTAGGACTACCTGCATGGCTGAATTTCACTTATTGTATTTTGATGAATACATTCTTTTAAATTCAGATCTAACCTTTCCTCAAATTTTAACATAATACAAAGCAACGATATCATACAGAAACATACCTCCAGTACAAATATGAGCACTGTCATTTCCTTCCAGTTTTTTTTTGTTTTCTCACAGAGCTCTCGAGCACAGGAAGAAATGCTCCTGGCAATGTTTAAGAGTACAGCCACTATAATAAGCTCTCTTTCTAATAATGTTACCACCATAGTGCATAGCTGTCACATGGTGGATGGTAGCCCATTACTTCCTCCATAGGAGCAGCCTAAGGGCTATCATTTAGGTGTTTCTACACCTTCTCTGTAACAGTTGCCATTTCTGGAATAACCTTCTCCAACAGACTTCAACATACCAACCAAGTAGGAGTAGGTATCTTTCTCTCCTGAGTAACCTGGGAGGTTACTCTAAGCCTCTGATTGCTGGTAAGTGAACTTCAGCATACCAGCTAATTTTAGAAAGGCAATGTTTATTACATACAGGGAATATAGTTTTGTAAATTTACATATACACTAGGAAAGTGCATTACTAATGTATTGATTCTGCAGATCCAAAATTTATGCAGTTCAAGCAGCATTCCTGCAAGAAAGAAAGCCCCAGATTGTAAATATGGGGACACCTGCTGCTACCCTTACATTGCAGTTACCCGCGTGTGTAACTTATCACCTGTCAGTCTTTGAAATTGCTTATCTACAGCTCACCCATTATGACTAATCCTTGTAGAGTACAGGTCAGTAAAACTTACTAGCAGCAGTGGTTTCCTGTCTCATTTCTTTAGGGACTTTCTTTTCAAGATCTTTTTCTTAAACAGGACAAGTGGTTTCAGAGAGTGAGCAAAAAAGGCTATACCTTACCTTATTGATCATGGAGAAATTTGTACCTTAGGAAGACTTCATGGGCATGGAACCTATATTCAGATTTGGAAAGAATATTCCCTAAGAAAGGTAAAGGTATTGTCTTTTTGTTTTGATAAAAGTAATAATTCTTAATAATTAGCTTGCTAAATTGAAGTTCAGTTTGATTAATGTTTTCTTTTCATATTCATTTGAGTAAACTCAGTTAAATAGGACGGTGTGACTACAGTTGATAAATAAAAGGAATTTCAGGAATCCATCCTCATGCTATACTAATTTCTAACCTTTAAATACCTTTTAAATGAAGTAGTTGAAATAAACCAGTCAAATTAAGGCAGATTTCCTTTGGCTGTGAATTAATTTGGGTATTAGGAGCATTTGTTAAAATCACATTCAGAGTAGAGAGATTCTTTGTGGACTGTGTGACTGAGATGGAAAACCTGTATGCTATTTGGATAATGTTATGTTTCCTTAGACTACATTTTCAACCTCAGTAACATGGCTTTCTTTTGGTTTTTTTTTTCCAGAGAGAAGACGATCCAGGACATTTCTTCTTTTCTCTTTAAAAATTGCTGAGAAGCTACTAAATTATTTCTGTTTCTCAAAATAAACAGTTTGCTACCTGCTTTCTTGTGCAATCCTTTTAGTGCCCCAGATGAATGAGGCACGTATGTCTGATTGCTTACACATATATGACACAATGTAAGGAGAGCGGTATGATAAGGACTACCCATGTCAAATACTGGCATTTATTGCAGAATTTGGGGAGCTTCTCATTTATCTTGGCTGTTAGAAACTTGGGTTCTGGCATCTGATGGTTAGGGATATTCAGGGATTCTACCAAAATGCCGAATTTTCTTCTTAGAGTCAAGTGGAGAGGACCGTACAAGGAGTGCTTCAGAGAATTTGACTTGAATACTAGGTTTTCTTCATAGGCAGGTTGGCCACCAGCATAAGGATGATCTAGCAGCCCTCTTCAGAAGGGCAGAAAGCCAATTGCTGGGAAGCACTCAGCCGAGGGTGAGTCTGTAGTACATTTAACTCAGGAAGTGTACTTATCAATATATTTACCTGATACTTAGCTCAGGTCTCCAGTATGAGGGTTTAGGCACTTGTCCAGAGGCTGGGAGGTCCAGCCTGTTGAGCAGCACCTAAGCACCACTTCTGCTGCCTATACCCAACATAGGGCCATGATGGTCAGGCTGAATGTTTACCTCTAGATCCTCAAAGAGTTTTTTGCACAAGAGGCATTCTTACCTTTGACTTGGTGTCGCACGCATGATAATTTTCTTTTTTTTTTTTCATTTTTTAATTATATATTGTGAAAACTGGGGTTTTTTTTTCTGGCTGTTGTCAGAAAATTGTGCTATTCCTTCTGCATTACTGAATTATTGCGCTAGAATGCTGGAATAATGCAATTCAGTTGGAAGATTAATGAGGTGTAATTTCTTTTTCCAAAGTATATTCTAAAAGCTGGAAGTCACATACACAGTTGATCATTTTGGCTTATATTTCAGTTTGGGTGAATATATTTTCGCTGGGAATACGCTAGCTACTAAAAGTCATTTGCCCTTTTACCTGGGGACATATACTGTTTATTACTAATATTTTCCTTTCTTACTTTTTAATGTCTACCAAAGGCATTAAATGTGTTGTCCATATTTATTTAAATACCTTTTGCTCATAGTAATACTTTAGGAGCTTGAAATTGCCCTCCCCCCCCAGGAGAGATGCACATGCCAAATTTTACGCACACTGAGTAATCCCATTGGCTTCACAGGAGCTGACCAATGCATGAAGTCATGTAAGTCTTTTTAAGAGCAGGTCTGATTTTTCACAGTGTTGGATACTGAGAGACTGGCATTGTTACCTTTCTTTTGAAGGGGGAAGAGAATGTTTCTGTTAGATGCAGCTCACTCACTTTCCTAGGATGACTTGTAAATACTTCACTTTGCAAAGGTGATGGAGAGTGGTACATATCTACCAGCTTCACCATGTCTTGGCAGTGTTGTTTTTGCATACGGTACACCACCTCACATTTTCTTGCCTTTTTTTTTTTTTCATACATAGGCACATACACACACAGCCTCCTTGGTGAACTGTGCTGTTGATATCTCTTCCTTTGACTGAGATGCAATACTGGAGCCTGAGCATTAGCCACTTGTATTGCAATGGCAGCCTGGAAGTTGTATTTTACCTAATGTATTCCTAGTGCAACTGACCATTGCATTCGCTCTTGGAAATGGCTGTTTCTCAAGAGTGAAAAAAACCCAACCATTCTTGCTGGACATGACCTAAAAAAACCAAGTTTACCTTAAGGACAATGAAACATAGGCATAGGTTGCACAGGTGGCTTATGTAGTCTCCATCTCTGGAGGTTTTCAGACTGACAAAGGCTTCATCAAGCTGGTCTGACCTGAGTCTTGACCCTGTTTTGAGTAGGACGTGGGATTTGGTAACTTCTGAGGTTCCTTTCAGCACTTCCATGATTCTGCAAAGGGTATAACTTCAGGGAATGGTCTAAAACAGAAGTTATCAGATTTTTCTACTGGTAACACCATTTCCAGATCTGAGATCATTTTTGCAGGAGGAAGTTTCACAGGGGTTTCAAGCCAAACCTTCAGGACCCCATATCTTTGTTTGAGGAATTTCAGAACTTAAGTATTGTGTCTCCTGGTTGAAATTAAGGAGGACTTATTTATCGAACATATTTTCATGCCTAGCACTTGCAGCCCAACAGTGTTTAAACCGGGGTCTCTCAAAGAGGGCAGTTGAACAAATGCTGAAATTCATGGAGGCTGAGGAATTACTGAAAGGAGGTGGCTGACCTTGAATTTGGAGCAGTAGGAGTAGGAGCCTGTGCCTGCAGGAAGCCCACAAGCATTTCTTGAAACCTTTACTAACGGGCAGCAGACTTGGCAGCTCCTAGCATCCATACATTGCCTTCACTCCTTCTTTCCATACTGTTTAGATTCTTTGTGAAGTGTTTTTTGAGCACAGCCCCTTCCTTCGTCCATCTTCCTACCTTGACTATCTTCTTGCAAGCATGTACTCCATTCCCATAAAGTATGCCACTTGTACCACAATACTTCCTGCAAGTCATTTGTCTCCATTTAAGTAGTACTTAAATTGATGGAATGAGATGCTACAGAATGAAGCACGTGAAAAAACTTAGCTGTCAAGGGATTTTAATTTTTCAAGTGGCAACCCAATCAATTATATTGCACAATTAAGTAATTCTGTGTTGATTATTTAATCCTCTTTGCATGTCCAAAAAATATAGGGAGATGTCTCTCATATCTTATCCATGAGACTAGTTTTGTGGACTTCTAGAAGCTGCTGATGCGCACAAGGAGCAGGATAAAATTCATTTATGTACAGCTGTTGAAAACATCTGATGTAATGCTCCTGTGATAGTCATCTAATAGTATCAGGAAAGGGAAGCTAAGCTTCCTAATATACATCTTTATACTCATGTTGGTATAAGATAAAGTATAATATACTTAATAATATATTATCATTAAGAACTTTTTATCCAATGTAGTAATTATTTCTGCACAGCATTAGCAGAGGTTTACTTAGTCTGTTAACAATTATTCAGAAGGAACAGTTCCTGGGAATGTAGGTATTACTGAAGACAGGATTTATTCTTGGGTATTCCTAGGGTTTTTTTTTTTCTGAAACTGTGTTGAACTTCATATTCTGGCATGCAGTTAACACATTTGTGTAGGTGGACCGAAGGGCAGACCTTCAGACTTTGAACTTACTGAGATTTTACTCTGAGCATCAGAACTAAAAAATCTTGCAGTAAGCCCACCACTTTTAACGCAGAAAAGTTGAGTTTAGTATTTCAGACATCAATAATAATGGCAGGTTAGTTATCTCACTATCTTTTTTGCCTTTGATATGGATGCACACATGTGCAAATCACAGATACATACCCACCCTGAGACACCTTTTCGTTATTGTTTGGAACTGGCAAAAGATTATTTTGGAGATGATGACCTTGCTTTTGTTTGTTTGTTTGTTTGGGGTTTTTTTTGGTAGGAGTTTCTGTCTTCAGGGCTCACAAGAATGTAGCTGTCAAGGAGAGGGGAGGGATATGTTATATTTACGGGCTAAAGTCTAGACAACATTGAGATGATGACCAGTCCACTCAGCCATAATAACATCCCCTCAGCTTTTCAGAAAATTTTCTTTACAGAATCTTACTCTATTGTCTGTTCCTACATAATCGAACAGTTATGCCATATGCAATTAAACAGTGAAGTCCTGGCAAAAAGCTGCATTTCATGGTGGCTGGAGTCATTATATGAAAAAGAAACTTCCTAAATTGCTTGAAGATTTTCAGGGCAAAATAGGAATATTCCTTTATATATTTATTAATATGCAGTTAAAAGCAAATACATTTTTTTAACATTGCATGATCCAATGTCAGAGCAATGATATTAAGACTGTTACAGCCTTTCTTTAATCAGTAGAACATTGTAAAATAAAAACATACATTTGCTGTGCCTTCTTGAAACTTGTGCATTAAGTAGGGCCTTTGCAGCTAGAGTAGACTGTATATGTCAGAACAACTTGTTACTCCCCCATCCTCATCAGATCTCCATGTTGAGATCCAGCTATATGCTACAGCCATCCTTCATAACACCTAAGATTAGTTACTGACATGGTGCTTTTTTAATTGTTTATTCCTGATTGATACAGATTGCACTAAAGGAGAAACAGGTTCATACTATGATACTATGATGGTATCAAACACCTTCTTGGTGTTAAATGCAAGGTAAAATGCTGGCAATGCCTGAGAAGGAGCATTCACAAAAGCTAACTCAGAACTCGTGGTGATCTGGCTTGGCAGCCTCTTGTGAATGAAGAGGGATAGGCTCCTCCAGGCAGTAGCTAAATTAGTCTTTTTCTTTGAATCATTGTCTTCTCTTCCTCATTGTCTGGACCATTTTCAAGCTGAATGAGCTGATCCTATGCTTTGTGAGTCAAGTCCTGTGCGGAGAAGGTTAAGCTGAATTCACACGTGGACTAACTTCACCAGAATCAGTGGCATTCACTGACAGTTGAGTATGACTCAAATCTAATAGAAGATACCGGTGAATAAAATTGCATTGTAACCCCACTGCCCCCACTTCCGTCAGTTAAAGGAAATCCCACTGACTTCACAGAGCATGGGGTTTCATCTGAAGGGTCTTGGGATTTACATGGCATATAATGAAATTCATGTCAGTTTAACAAACCTGCAAAGAAAATATTAGACTAGCATCAATAAAAACCAAAACATTGAATAAGAATGGGACACCATGTTCAGCTATCCAAATAAATTAGAGATCTCTCACAACATACCAGGCAATGAGAGCAGCTTTAAAAATGTTGAACAGCAGAAAACAAATCCCTGTAAAATGACATTTGCTTTCTTTTCTGGGCTGGGCAGCCCCATTTTTGAAGTAGCCTTTAGTGAAGCTGTTCAGTCCAAACTGGAGTTGTGAAGCACTGGAAGTGTCACAGCTCCAGTCCAACTGGAGTTGTGAGAGCAGAGTTCACCTGTAAGTCATCAATGTAATCGTTAAGACATTTAAAAAATTTTTTTAATAAAATAAGTATTTGATTGTTGTTGTATTTATACAATTTTGGCAGAAGTCACCTTAGTTTTCAGGTCCCAGTGAATAGAACTGAAGAGAACTGTTCACAGTTTATTTGGTAGTAGCAAGTGATAACCTGAATGAAATAATCCTTATGGATTATTTGTATCAATACTTGTAACTGTCTTCCCAAGTATTCACAGTGCTGCTACCTAGGAGAAATGAACCCACATATGTCACAGGAAACTAGGTTTCATACTGGCAGGTTCTCCTGAGCCTAGGGACACACAAATCAAAATACTGATGCTTATGAGAAACACACCATGCTGCTTTGCCTTTTTTTTCCCTGTGGGAACATTTTCACATAGGAATCTACCTTGTCTCCTGGGAAATCATGCAATAAATCTCTGATAGTAGGAGTTGTAATTTTTTGTATGCATCCCTTCGTGGGTAGAGTTAGGAGACCATATAATTACCAAAACCAAGAGAGTCAGTGAGGATTTTTCATGTAACACATGGCTGTAAATCCAAAAAAAAGTCTAAATGGTAAGCTGTGTAACATGAGAGTGCCTTAAGCTCTCTGAGGTTGAAGTTAGATCATTTTAAAATGCTCTTTAAAAGTGATTTTAAAGAATTTGCAGGGTTTACTCACTTTACACGCTGTCTTGTGTAGCATCATTTATTCTAGCAACTCTGTTTAAATTGGTTGTATTTTTAGAATCACTTTTTAAAACAAAACAATTTTTGTGCAGTTTACGGGATGTAGAACTCTAGGTCACAGAAAATATTTACACCTCAACATTTTACCAAAGAACTAGTAAATGTTTTTCATTTGCTTGTATATAAGAAGTAGTTGGTCCAGTAAGGAGTCCTCTGTTAAGCCCAAAAGATTAAAGTTTTTTACCGATTAATTTTTAAGATTTTATTTATTGTTGTCAAATGACATTATACTTTATTGTTTCTCTTTGTGATTTGTATTATTAAGAGAACAGTAACACCACTCTCTTCCAGTGAGCTGTGCTTGATCTGAATTGTAGACTGTATTCAGAACTGGATCAAGCTTGGTGTTCTTGAGCAATTCTCCATTCAAGAGAACATGCCTTCTTGCTATGGGTCTCTTGTAGGAAGTTTTTTAATGGTATACCAGAACACTGTTAAATATATTCACTTTGTTCTACCTGCCAAAACATGAAAATATGGTCTTCCTCTTTCTTTGACGAGAGTGTTTAAGGAGTGATCGTTGTTCTTTGAGCAGTTAATACTATTCTAGCTTTCACAGGTTTTCCTATCTTACTTTCATGTATTGCTAGAAAAAAGTAATTGTATAAGAACATAACTTATCTATTGGGTCAAGACAAAGGTCCTTTTAGCCCAACATCCTGTCTCTGATGATGGCAAAAGGCAAATGTTTAGGAAGGACTGTTAAAATAGAGAAGCGTATGGTGTTACTTCCTTTGATAAATGCTTCCACCCTCTAGCAGCCTGTGGCTTAAACATGTTCTGAGAGAAAAACTGCATCACTATCTGCATATTTAGTAATCCTTGCTATACTTTTTCTTCCATTACTTTGTCTTATTGGTTTTTTGATCCACAGTATTTATTTCTCTGATAATACTGTATGACAGCAAGTTCCACCCTTTAATTGCAAGTGCACTGAGTGTTACAGTTTCAAATGTAGAATTAAATTTTCATAGTGATACATACTGATAATGCGTAAGATTCTGTCCTGGTCAGTCACACTTTTAATTCAAGAGTGTTAGCTGGGAGGGATAGAGTTGACTAAATGCTTGTATAGCTTTTAAGTTTCAAATTTTTATACCATTTCCAATGAGTAGACTTGTTAACAAGGATTGAAAACATCGCCTTCAGCTATATCTAACTTTTTTCTATTTAGAAGAATATTTAGCTGGGATGAACCTTAAATTTCACTTAAATGAGCCTCTCATCATTTGCACATAACATCCTCGGCTACCGTATAGTGGATATCAGGTCTTTTAGCTTTACAGAGTTTAGGTGACAGATGCTTAGGATATTGTTCTCAGAGAGGTAGTTAAACCAAAATACATCTTTCTTGCTGACGTTCCCAGCTCAGGTTCATTCTGAAACTTCCAAGCCTGGAGGCTTGTGAAGATGTGTGCAGGCTGAGCTGTCTATTAGACATGGAGGGCTTAATGGTCATGTAACGATACAGTAAAATGAAATTGATATAATTTGAAATGTTTATTTTCCAGAGCTCCTTTTGTAGGTTAAATGCACAGCAGTGACTTTTCTCTCTGTTATACAGAGGAGCCAATATACTGTTACACACCACACAACTTCACCCGCGATCAAGCCTTGTATGCCAGAGGATATTGTTGGACAGAATTAAAAGATGCCTTGCCAGGAGTTGATGCCAGCCACTGGCCCTCCTTGTTTGAGCATAAGTTCCTACCTTATGCACTGCTGGCTTTTGCTGGAATAATGTACATTCCAGCTCTGGGCTGGGAATTTCTGGCCTCCACGCGACTGACTTCAGAGCTTAATTTTTTGCTTCAGGAGATCGATAACTGCTACCACCGTGCAGCTGAAGGGCGGGCACCAAAAATAGAGAAACAGATTCAGTCCAAAGGGCCGGGGATCACCGAGAGAGAGAAGAGAGAAATCATTGAGAATGCAGAGAAGGAAAAAAGCCCTGAACAGAACTTGTTTGAGAAATACCTGGAAAGAAGAGGACGAAGTAACTTTTTAGCTAAGCTTTATCTTGCAAGACATTTGTTCATCATCTTTTTAAGCATCATACCGATTACATACTTATCCACCTACTATGCTACACAGAAGCAAAATGAATTTACATGTGCACTAGGAGAGCCTCCAGACAAAACAAGCAGCTCCAAATTACACATCAGAGTGAACTGTAAACTGCCATCTGTCCAGCTCCAGCGGATTATTGCTGGTGTAGATATCGTTCTCCTCTGCTTCATGAACTTGATAATCCTCATCAATTTAATTCACCTCTTCATATTTCGCAAGTCGAACTTCATATTTGATAAATTGAACAAAGTTGGAATAAAGACCAAGAAACAGTGGCAGAAGTCCCAGTTTTGTGATATCAATATTTTGGCCATGTTTTGTAATGAAAATCGGGACCACATAAAATCATTGAACCGTCTGGATTTTATTACAAATGAAAGCGATCTGATGTATGACAATGTGGTACGCCAGCTGCTTGCAGCGTTGGCCCAGTCCAATCATGATGCCACTCCAACCATGCGTGATTCAGGGATCCAAACAATAGACCCAAGCGTTGATCCAGCAGACATTGATGCTAATGAGCAGCTCATCATTAAGAGACCACGGAAGAAGATGAAATGGATCCCAACTACCAATCCCCTTCCTCAGCCATTCAAGGAACAGTTAGCCATTATGAAGGTTGAAAACCATAAACCTGAAAAACCGAAGCCTGTGCGGAGAAAAACAGCAACGGACAGCCTTATAGCTCCTTTGTTAGAGTCCGCTGCAAAAACCTCACAGCAATCATCCACTCATAAAACTGAGCCAAACACCATGCCAAGCACAAGCACTGAAAAAAAACACACTCGACACTTTTCCTTGGATGTTCATCCATATATACTTAGTAGCAAAAAACCCAAGCCAGAGATTCAAGCCATCCCCTCGATGCCTACATCAAAAAGCCAAGAGGGTGGATTTTTAAACCAGGAAGATAATATTGTAGTACACGTTACCTCCTCTCTCAAAGGTACAGTATGCCATAATGCCCATACCACATCCAAAGACCATAACTATCATAGCGATTTTCAGGAACTCAAAGCTTATCTGAACTGTTTGACCTACCTTGCTAGATTTGGGGATAGCTAATAATCTTAGGGCTTGCAGGCCTCAGAAATAGAGGTTCTGTCTCTTTAACAGCTGTATAGAGGATAAGGATTATTATAGGTAGGGCTGTATAAAACAGCCTGCAGGCTATTGGTGCAGGTAATTTTTCAAATGTAAGCGAATTTTCACAGTTACGAATGCGGTCACGCCTTGCCAAGGAAATGAGGAGAGTTTGGCCTCCATGATACCTTTCCTGCTCCACCAGCACCTGGCATGTTTCAAAACTGCCTCATTTTCAAATCATATGGAAACTTCCATGGCAGATAACCAGTACTCTGACCAGTAATAGCCACTTAGGAGTTTGTGAGAAACGGTGCTAGTGGCAATTAAAGCTGCCTGTAGAAAAAATTCTCTTTAACTACCAATTCTTAGGGGTTGGCATGTGTTACCTAGGAAATCACAACTCAGATTATTGATACTGTTCTTCACACAAGAGATGTTTTAAATTGCCCTTTGTTTCATGTGGACCAGAGGATGGTCGGTCTGAAGTGTGGGTGCTGGTCAGGGATTCAGGAATTCTGTCATTCCCTTCCTGTGTGGCCGCACAAGGAGATGGTCTTTCTGTGCCTCAGTTTCCTGTGTGTGTGTCTTGGAAATCCTGTCCCTTTCTTACCTCAGAGGAGTGTTTCAAATATCTCGATAATTATTAGATGCTAGAGTGATGGAGAAGCCATGTGAGCATTAAGAAAAGTGATAGACCAGTCTGATAAACCAGCAGATAAACTGATAGACAGGTAGATATCTTCTTTATTTTTGTAAGCTACTGACATAATAAAGAAGCACTATGCAGTTGAAGTTACAGAAAGATTTGTACCTACTTAAAGCAATGGCTCTCATCTCATTACAAGCTAAGACCTCCCTCTGGGCTTCGACAGACTGACAGCTACCGTCACCCCACTGCCCAGCAAAGAAGTGATTTGAGGTATAAAAGTTTCTGTCACTTCCAAATCCCTATGCTCCTTAGAGCCCTCCAACTCCCCAATGTGCATGTGAGCTATTCTACAGCATTCCTTATCCAGTCACCTGCTCTGATTTCAACACCTCAAAACTACTGGGGTTTTCTGGTCTCAGTTACCTTCATCTAAATTAGCACTTGAATATTTTAAGGGCAAAAATAATTACTGTAGTTTTGGGGCTCTGTTACTCCTCATCTCCATTAAAAATTTTCAGCTTTGCTTTTGAGTTAGACCTACACTGCAGTCCATCAGGTAAGGTAGACTTATAATTTCTGGAAAGAGACATCAGTTAATGTCAAATTGCTGAGTTCTTTCTAAAGACAAGTGGCTTACAATGTGTAACCACTAGTTTTTCCCATTGAAAATACCAGTGCTTTTTGTATTCCATCCTGTGGATTTCAACAGTCATAACGTCTGTTCAAAATATTAAATCATAACATTTATAAAACACCTGCCAGACTGTAGAGGAAAATAAAAGATACTTTTCAGTTGGTTTTTGTTCATTTTACAAAAATACCATTCACGTAAGGAAGCATGAGCATGCATAAAAAGAAGCAAGATTTACAAAACCCATTTGTTGTTTGTCCTGTTTCCCTGAGCTTACAACCCTGTCGTTTTGAAACAGTCCTGTTGGATTTCCCAAAGGGTCCCAAGAAAATTCATTTTTGGGCCCACTCTTGCTCCCACTGAAATAAATGGCAAAGCTGCCTATGCTTTTATTGGTTCAGGACACTCCTCTCTGATGGGCTGACCGGAAGGGTGAAACACTACCTGTCTTTTAACTGGCTCATTTGTTTTCTTTTAGACACCCCTCATCCCGCGAAAGAGATCCTATATTCCTCTGAGACATGCAGAACTGTGCCTGCTGCTGGGGCTTTTGTCACATGTAATCACAACCATATAGCCACCACCGCTGCTGCAACAAGTATGACTTTGAACCAAGTCAAGCCAGAACCAACACCTGCACTGAACTGCAACGCAGCCCACCCTCTGCTGCACATCAACACGCTGTACGAGGATCACGAGGAGGAAGTGTCAAACATAGTAGACAATGGTATTCACTCACCAACTGACACTGGGGAAATTCTCTCCATCCCTACCCCAAAACAGATAAGGTTGGCAACATTTGATGAGCCGATGGCAATCGTGAGCTCGGTGGAGTACTGAAGAGCCTGGGCTGCACAGCTGCGTCCTCATGGCCAACCCAAGACCATGGGCTCCCCAACGATGCAATTCACTGCATGAGCATGGAGAGTTTTCACACAGACTGTAGCTTTTGGTAATACCACCAAATGGTTTTTCAGGATCACATCATGAGCACTGTTAGTCACTTGCAAAATAGAATTAAGAAAATCTGGTGGAAATAGACCTTTAACACCGAGACAACCATTAGCTCTAGCTCTAAACTACAGCTTCTTGATTTAAATGGGAATTAGCACAATTTATGAACATGAAAAGTCTGATGGCATGCCACAGTAATTTTAGTGAGTGTTTGAATCCTTTGCATTCAGAATCACTGATTAAAGTTAAAACAACATGGAGGTGAGGTATACTTTTTTAATGGAAGCAGTTAAAAAATAGTTTTTTTCTAAGCTGAGAGATTTTTTTTCAATTCAGGATTATGAAAAAGTTATATGCAAACAAAATTTTTGTTTGTTTGTTTCTTTAGCTCACTAATGTTGGGCTTGATGGCGACTTAGCTGAAAGGGCCTTACTACCACCAGCATTTAAGTGCAAAAGGATTGATACACTCAGTCTCTTGCATTTATAAATGAAAATATCTGAGGTAATGCCCTGCCCTTTACCATGCTTATATGTTTGATGGAAGATGATGAAATGAAGAGTTTATTTTTTTAAATATATTTTACCATGGGGAAAAATTACTTTAATAACTTTTCAAGCCAGGTGTTGCTTTTAACAAAATGTGTAGAAGAAAGTCATAGTAGCTGCTTATTTTTTCATAGTGTATTTATGAACCAGGTTAGAAACTTTCATGGGTGCTTCACTGATACAAAAAAATCTTACGAAAGTCATTACAAAATATGAAACCAGCAAAACTCTTTTCAAATAACACACAGTTAAAGAAGTCTGTGAATTTAGGTCTGCAGACTTGGCCAGTCCTTGATTCAGCAAACACTTAAGGCCATGGATGGCACTGAAATGACTCCTATGTCTAAAGCTGAGCACACACTGAAATGGCTCTGCTGGATCTGGGCTCTAGTGCAGGCAGACAGTAATCCTGCAGTATGTGCTGTCACCCCAGCTCAGTATTTGCCTTCCTGGGCTCCAAGCACATCTTCATGCCCATCTTCCCATAACTACGGTATGTGTGATTTAATAGAAAACTCTAGTATAACTAAAACATCTCTTAAAAGTGTATCATGCAATAACCATTCTCAGCAAAATTATAGTGAAACAAAAAGTGACTGTGTTAAAATAATACTCCTAGCTGCATTCAGAATTATGATCTATGTGTGTTTGCTTCGGAATTATGTATAATGGTAGAAAAAATATGCAGCACAAATATGGGACTGAAATCTTGAATTTATTTTTAATTTATTACCTCAGACATGGATATATTATACCAATATTTAATGAAAATAGCACTGAAAATAAATAACTATTATTCTGAATAGTTTAATGTGTACTGCTTTTTAGCTTAATTACATACAAGTGGGATTTCAATATAAGCAGTAGGCGGGACATGTAAAGCCACCATTCTCTCCTACCTTACTTCAGTCATGCTCCACCTTTTTGGCCTGAGCAGCCAAATACCAAAAAAGGCAGCAAGTCACAGGACACGTCCCACAGACAGGAGAGGGGGCACTGGGGGCAGCTGAAGGACCTGGCTGCAACACCCCAAGCTCATGGCATGTCATGGAGCAGCGTGGGGCTGGTAAGGGTCATGGAGCTAGGTCCAGGACAGCTGAGAGATGATGGCTGCAATGGCTCCTGCTTGGCTTGTCTCCCTCCAGCCCTGGGCACATGGATGTTCGCCCGCAGCCCACAGCAAGAGCTGTCTCCATGAAGCAGCCGTGAGGTGAGCAGGGAGTTGAGCAGTTTATACACTGCCTGTGGCTTCAGAGCGCTAGGCCAGTCACCCCTCTTCTAACCCTCGCAAACAAGCTGCAGCGTGTTCAGCACCACTGCCTGCGTGACCGATAAACTGGTGTGACTTTTTAAGTAACAAATCTGCACCTCCGTAGCCAGGGCCTCATTCTAGCCCAGGGACAGGAGGAAGCTTTCTGCAGCCCAGCCTGATGGGTGACCACCATCCATTCAGGGTCACCTGAAAGCTACAGCACACCGAGATTTTGGAGGTGAGCTGAGTGTCCCACTACATCCTATTCACTCAGATGAATACTGTAGTTACAATTAATTTGGGGGGGGCAAATTAAAACCATTGTAGTTCAGTACTTGTTAGATACCAGTAAATAATTAGAAAAAGTATGGCAAATTGCCTTAAGAAAACCAGGAACCTGTTAATAAAAGCAGAGTGAAAGAACAGCACCCTGAGGCCAGATTTAAAGAGATGTAACTCCCGTATGCTACTGTCCTTTCAATTGCTGGAAGGCGGCGTGGTGAATTTCTGCCTGGTTGCAGCAGCTCAGCTGACAACATTACAAACTCACAGGGAAATCCTTGGGGTTGCCTGTTCGCTCCCCATTTGGTATCACACACTGAGCGATATGTCAACCCTATGAGTCTGCAGCTAAAGTGACATCCCAATACACATACATACCAGTGTCAGGCAAAGCAGGCTACGTCTGAAACTGAGGATCTGAACATTGTGTAGCACACTGCAAACAGCAACATTGAATAACTAGAAGGATTTTCATTATGCAGAAAAAGCAGGGCTGGGTTCTCCAAACGGAACAAGTATGGATGGTGTTTCCTAGGAAGGCTGGTCCGCTGAAGTGCCCATGTCCCCTGTTCATTCAAGAGCAGGACTGAGGTCTGTGTAGACATACTGTCATTCTCCCTGATACTGCTGGTTTCTATTGAGTTAGGATCTGAGGGTGCCCTTGTAGAAATCTGTATCAGATTTCACTGGACCAACTTAACGGAAAAAAGGAAAGCATATGGCTTGCCTCATCCCTGGGACAAGCTAAACTCATCTTTACCTGTTGTGTGACGGGGTATTGCACCATCCTCTTTCACAAGCTGGAGGCTGTGGATGTTGGGTGGCCAGCTCTGAGTGGAAACGCGCCAACTACTTACTAAGGGCGAGATGGTGGCCCAGCCACAGTATTTTATTGATCAAGCAAGCAGAGAGCAAGTGCAGTTTAGTCTTGGCTGATGTGGAGTGGATAACAGGTAGACACACAGCAAACACTGCCTTGTGGAACTGAAAGGAAAATGTTAGTGTCCTACCCACTGAGAGGAACTTGCCTAAACGGAATGACCCAAGAGGAGAAAGATGAGACACAGCCTCATTTTTAAATGTCTCTCCAGCCTGAATCACATTGGCATCTCCATCTGCTTAGGCTCTGCCTAATGGTTTCAGCCTGACAGATCAAATGACTCACATTCTCCAAGGCTGCTTTCCCATTTACTTCACTGGGTAAAGGACTGCATGTTGAAAGCACAGAAACCCCTTTCTTCAAGGGACTCTTATTCAGATTACATTTGACAACCAAACAGGAGAGACAAGTGTGTCAGAAGCATCTTTTGAGCTATACTTAGGATGTCCAAATCCAGCAGGAGATCAGTCATTTCTGTCTCACAGCCAGCTACAAAAGTGCTTCTCTTGGCGTTTTTTTAATGCTTTTCAGTATTGATGTTCCTAACATTTAGCCGTGCTGAGTGAATGTACACATAGGCACACACACACACAGATTTATATGTATCAACTGCACACCTATGAATTCTCTATATACGTGTAAATATGCATCTGTTGCATAGAAATGTTCATCTTCTCTACTTTGCTTTGTAAATAAGCTATACTTAGTCATTTCTTTCATTTCCCACTGTCATGCATTAGGCCCAACCCAGCAACATGTTACGAGTCTCTGACTCCTCTGGGATTTTCTGAAGCTCGGCATGCTGGTGAGGATGCTCTGTTCTCTGCAGAGTCAGGTGCGCTGGGTTGTTTATATTTTGATATTGACAGTGAGTCAGTGACAGTGAGACCCTGATTGTGGGTGCCCTTTTCCATGTGGTGCTTCCTATGGCTCCTTTGCACCAGAAAACAGGACAGAATTTATCTCCGTGCTGGGGATGTGGTTAGTACAGCTGACAGCTATTTTGCACTTTCTTTCGTACCTCCAGAGCTGGGTCCCAAAGCCAGTGCTGGACCCAGAGCCAAGTAAGGCAGAGTTGAAGCTCCCCTTACTTGTCCCTGGTTACCAGCCACCAAGTTATCTGCCAGTTAATAGTACAGCAGGAACAGTGCTCACAGGCTCTATGTCAGTAAGAGAGAGATGCTGCACTGAAGGTATTCCATCTCTAGCTTTAAGAAAGCTCGTCACTGCCATTTCAGGCCTGCATCAAAAAGAGTAATAATGTGAAGCTAAGACTGAGAGGATGAGCCCAGGCTCCTAAAACCACTGACTCACTGAAAACTGAAGACAGCCTTAAACACACTTGACCTAGCGCTGCGAAGGGGAAAGTTCTTCCCTTCATATCACAGTCATAGAGTATTAATAGGAATAGTGAAAACCCAGCCTTAACCTTTCAGTCAGAGGGTTCAAGAAGCTCTAGAAGAGCTCATCATCATCATCCTCAGCATATTAATGCAGACACTGAAGCACAGGAAAGTGAAATAATTTGTCCCAAAGCTACTTAGGCGCTGCTTAAACTTTCTAATCTAAAGCTGAGACCATGCCATAGGTCGGGCACTGCCCTGCCTGCTGCGGGAAAGCTTTCTGAATCCCCTAGCAGAAAAAGCTTTTTTTATATTCTACCAGAAACACTGTGGAATATTGATCAAGGAATGTTTCACTTTAAAGAAATAATGGCTTTTTCTCATTAAAATCATTCTGCTAAAATATAAGCCACAAAGCACACTGGGAGTTTTAAGCAGGACAGATACCTTCCAGTATTTTCTGGCTTTTGATGAGGAATATTCTGCTGTCTGTAAAAAAACTGTGACTAATGGAAAAAGACTCTACATACATTATTTACAAGCAACACCTTTTCAGCGTTTGCTATTCTCTGAACAGTTTTAAAGTGTTTCTTAGCTGTTTCGCAACGCTGTACAAAGAGAAAAATTTATGAATTACACTGCCACACCAATGAGGATCCGAGGGTTCTGCAGGTCAGAGTCAAGGCAATGCTGGCCTGCTAGTCCTGTTGTTCTCACTGGTTATTGATGCTTCTGACTTGACGCTTTACTGACTTGCTTTTTGTTCACAGAATGAATTTGCCTGGAGTCAGAGCCAGCTGAAGCTGAAAGAAGTTGTTGAGCCTCCTGCTGGGCTAGAGAGCAAAGAAGTTTACTGACTCTTTTGGTTAAGGAGAAATAATTTTGCTTTATAATCTCAGGGCTCATAGCATTCACTAGTCTAGCTTTCCAAAAACACATCCAGGGAGTGCACAGAATACAATAAAACCCTGGAATAGGAATGCGTGATTCACAAGCCAAATCTGATGTCTCACATGAAATGAGACAGAAAATCACCTTATATCCTCCACAGTAGATACCTACCTGTAACAAAAAATTACATGCTTAAAAGATTATACCGGTTTTTGCTCTTAGAGCTTTTATACTATGTCAATAAAGCCACGGCAATTTACCGCAGTTATTGCTCTGGGATAACAAGGCTGTGCCCAGCCCCTGGGGCGCACAGCAGAGGAGACAGATGGGTACATTTTGTTGCTGAGGGAAAGAGCTTCTGAGAGCAGTTCAGGAACTTCTTTTGCAAAGTGATGGATGTGTTCTTTTACGCAAACTTGGAAAAAGGATGTGCCACAATAGGGGCTAAGAAAACACTGTACTATTTGTCCTCTACACAGAGTCCTGTGGACTTCATGGTGAGAGATTTATCTTGGTATTAGAAAGGCCTAAACAATGTAAAGGAGTGACTAGTTGTATAAAATAAATTAATAGCCTGGAGAAAAGAAGACCCCAGGGAGATATTATTGCAGCCTTTCAATACTTAAAAAGGGTTTATAAGAAAGATGGAGACAGACTTTTTAATAGGGTCTGTAGTGATAGGACAAGTGGTATTGTTTTTAAACTAAAAGAGGATAGATCCAGACTATATATAAGGAAGAAATAGTCCAAAACAACAGAGCTGAGAGCTTGAGGAACCAGGTATCCCAGCAGAGCAAAGGGATGCTTCGCATGACAACAAGAGCAGCAGAAGAGTCAAAGGAGCTTCTGGGAGAAGCTCTAAATATCATGAGAATGTCTCCAAGGCAGCGGCAGCAAATATTATAATGCCTGGGAAGAAGACATTGAGTGAAAGGCCGCAAAGATGATAGAGGTACTGGAGCAGCTCTCCCATGAGGAAAAAAGCTGAGAGGTGGGACAATGTATATAACCTTTCAGGTAGACAAGTGGTGGCTGTAAAAGGAACGCATTCAACATACCTAAGTCTCTGCCATCATGCAGACCCCTGACTCCAGGCTCCCTAGTAGCCTGGCTGCTCTCCTGGAAACTCCTCTCAGATCACGCGAAATCAACGAACAAACTGTTGTGGAAAGAGACCATCGACCTGGGAAAAGCCAACAATAAAATATGTATGCAGACATGTGTTTTTCCATCTGTATTCCAGGATCTTTGCAAAAGTTTGTGTAACACTTTTTCTCACAGATTTGTTAGAATGTCCCACAGCAGCAGTCAAAGTATTTCTCTGCAAGCCTGTCTTTACTTATAAGAGCTGCTGGCTTGGCCTGACACTACCTAATTTGCTCTAAATCATCAGTTTCTACTCAAGTGCTGGGGAGGCCTAGTCTCCTGCCAAAAGTCCTTTTGTTTCAACAAAGTCTCATCTTAAAGCAACCACAGAATGGGAACCATTGGCAGATCCAAGAGCAAAGTCTTGGAAAGAGACAACTGGACCTAAAGCAAGAGCTATTTCTTTTTCTTATTTTGTCTTTTGCCATCTAAACACAGGTTTATGTTATAGTGAATCTCTGGGAAAAACTAGAGGGAATGTGGGCTGGCAAATGAAATGTCCTCTGCAGGCATACTCCTCTTTTTCCCAGCAGACCAAGTATACTCCTCTGGAGGTTCTGGCCCTGGGCTTTACACAGTTTTAATTAAAACTTTGTGGTTTTATATTGTACTGACTTTCTCAGCAAATACATATTAAAATAGAAATGACATTTTCACTGCAAATGGGAATTTGCTTTTTGATTTTTACCCTAAGCACTGAAACCAAAATCCATAAAAGATTATCTGATTTCTGCAAGTTTTAAGTTGTATAATTAAGTTTTGTAAGTTGTGTAGTGAATTAAGATGTGTAAATCACTAGGTTTTTAAAGAAATGTTTCTTGTTTGGGCTAACAGTAAATTGCAAGATACTTGATGACATGTTTCATGTGCCCAGACAAGGCAGGAGACTTCTGATGAGATAACTTGCTAATTTATTTTATGTTACTACCTAGTGTTTAGGCAGCAGTAACACTTGGGAGCTGCTGTCACAGACCAGCAATACAGCGGCAGCTCTATGGCCAGCAAGCCGGCCAGAAGCCCACAGGCCTACAGCCATTGTACTGCTCCTGTGCAGGCAGCTTCGCCTGCTCGCCTGGGCTTACAGCTGCCCCTGCTTGGTGGGCTCCTGCACGAGCACTGAACAGCCTCAACTTTTTAGTCATCAAAGTCCACCCTTTATTCCAGAGGGTTGCCCACTTCTTTGTTTCTGCAAGCCAAAACATTACCCGTTGAGAAATGAAAGCCCAGGGATCTGCTGCCTTGGCTATGCCATGCATGAGGGCACAGGAGCGATCGCTTGGCCTCCTGGCTTTTGCAAGAGTGCAGGTGATGAGCAGAAGGTGGGCGATGAGCAGAAAGTGGGCGAGTTAAGGCCCAGAGCTATCAAAGACAACGGCCATCCCCCGAGAAGTCAGACAGAGCCAAAGGCCATGCAGCACATGCTTGTCCTTTATTGAGCAAGTCACTAACTTATTTCTGCTCCTGTCCCTTCACCCAAAGGCCACAATCTGTGATGTCTCTCTCTGCTGAGCCCTCCTCTGAAATTCTGCTTTTTTTCTCTGTCATATATCTCTTTGCACATAAAACCTGTTCTTCTAATTCTTACAGAGGCCTAGGTTTCACTGGGTACTTCTCCATTAGCCAGTAATGCAGTGCCTTAGGAGCAGATCGGTAAATTGAAGCAGCCAGTGCTGTTTTCCTCACTGCTCCAGTATATGTGGTCTGGGAGTTTAAATTCAGAGAGCATTTAGTGTGCTGCCCTGGATCAAACATTCCTGCCAGTCATGCATGTGAGACCTGTTGTGTGTCTAAACTCTTACTTCTCTATCAAGTGTTGGTTTGTACCTCAGGTGGAGCTTCTAGGGGAGGAATAACCCCATGCACTAGTACAGATTAGGAGTTGATCTGCTGGAAAGCAGTTCCATGGAGAAGAACCTGGGAGTCCTGATGGACAAGAAGTGAACTGTGAGCCAGCAATGTGCTCATGTAGCCAAGAAGGCCAGTGGTATCCTGGGATGCACTAAGAAGAGTGTGACCAGCAGGTTGAGGGAGGTTCTCCTCCCTCTCTACTCTGCCTCAGTGAGGCACATCTGGGGTATTGTGGCCAGTTCTGCGCTCCCCAGTTCAAGAACAACAAGGAATTACTAGAGAGAGTCCAACAGAGGCTACAAAGATAATGAGGGGACTGAAACATTTCTCTTACAAGGAAAGGCTGAGAGCCCTGGGGCTGTTTAGCCTGGAGCAGAGGAAACTAAGAGAGGATCTGATCAAAGTTTATAATATCTA
>JAVSBS010011434.1:133834-158292 GCA_033124195.1 Coracias cyanogaster | reverse complement strand
GCACCCCCCGATGTGGTACGCACGAGTTCGCAGTGACCTCAGTCTGCACACCACTCCTTGGGAGTAACTCTGAACATCAAGTGTTATCACTGCTAGAAGCAGACACTGTCTGCACAAACATGCTGTGAGCTTCAGAAAGTGCAGCTAGTGAGAAAAGACTCAGCTGAGAAGTAAAATCACTGAAACAGAATTGGTTTGGTTCTAACTCAAATTAGCACAGTAACTCATCTTGCTTCTGAGAAGGTGCACATCTGATGCAGGAAGCCTTCTAATAATTGGGTTTTCTTGCTAATTAGCTAGTAAATCTAGCCCTGTCACCTTCTTACTCCTGGTCCAGAGTTTCCTGCTATAGGACTGCCAGTTGTCAAGAACACCACTTATATCCAGAGTATACTTACTCAGAGAGTAGGAAGTCAACAGGGCGGAATTACTGTCTCTTTGCAGCATTCAAACACTTTTGCCCAGCAGAACCATCTTTTGGCAAGGTCTTTGGTAATGGTAGTAGCATCTTGAGAGCCTCAGACGAATGGTGTTTTATACTTCCAAGCTGTTCTCCAACCCTTTCAATACTTAAGATGTTCACTTTACCCCATTAGTAGCAGGTGTAATTTCCTCCCATTTCTCAGTGCTAATAGATTTTTAAAACTCTAGCCTTAAAATAGATACTTTTACTGTAATTGTTTATTAATTAAATTTCCGTAATGATGCTTCTTTCTGTCCTTCCCCTTTCATTAAATTATCTATGCTAATTTCATTATGTGTTCCCTCTTTAGAAGTTATCCTGCTTGTGGCTTTTTTTCCGAGTCTCCTTTACCAAAAGCGGTTGCTCCAGTGAGACCTCTAAGAGTAGACAGCAGTGCTTATTCCAGACCCTTCCTTGTCCTCAGCAGCAGAACCTGTGTGCCTGGCAGGTGATCGTTAACTGCTGAAGCTGCAGGAAGGACAATGTGGGGAGGTGACACGTTTGCCTATCTGGGGTGAGCTGTCACAGCTCCCTTGTAGCTCTAGACTCATTCCTGAGAGTAAGAGCTACAGGTCTGGTTGCTTCTTCCTGCAGGGCTGTTTTAAGGAAGCTTTCCATGATTAGGCTGCGCATAGTGATAGTCTTGCTTCCTCTTAGCGGTCCCTTCACACTATAAGAAAGATATGAATTTGATCGTTACTAATCTTGGGTTGTCTCGTCTAACTGCCAGCTCAAGATGGGCCTGGTTACAGCTGTCCAGTCAAGTTTTGACTGTCTTCAAGGATGCAGTTTCCTTCTGAGCAACCTGTTGCAGTGTTTGACTACCCTCATTGTGGGTTTTGTTTCCTTGTACCTAAAGAGAAAACAGTAATTAATAATGATGAAGTAATCTAAACCTAAATGCATCACAGGCCTCAAATATAAAAGTAGAACAAGTCTTATTTAATTTTCAAAGATGATCTTTCTCTGTGCCTCTCAGGTTTTGTTTTTTTTTTCCTGACCCATTTCCCCATTTCTTTTGCATGGCTGGGACACTTTACAAGTTCAAGAATGATTTCCATTCGTTGAAAGATCCAAAAAACGAAATGTTGAAAATAACTTTTAAAAAAATGTCAGGGAAGAAAATAGTTATGTTATAAATAAAACACACAAAGATATCAGGAATGGATTTTAAAAATATATAATTTACAATGTAAGAAACACATTTCGATGGTTAAGTGCATTGCTGCTCTGTTGCAAGCACGGGGTGTAGCTGGAGTTAGAAATAAGATGGGCAATACGCCTGTATCAGAATTTAAGCTGTTGCAACTGGCCAGCAGTGTTCCTCTGGACAAAGACTTCTGCGCAGCAGAAGTACAAAACCAGCAAAGCAGAGGTTGGAAACACAAGCGGGAAAAGCACTCAGAAGCAACGTGTGATCTTTTTGCAGTGGAGGAGCACCAGGGAGCTTTCCCAGGCAGCTTGTGGGTAAGGGCCCTTGGCTTCCAAGGATTCCTCTGAGCTCAGGAGGCAGATCCTGGGAAGCGAGCAGCTTTTGGTGCAGCTCACCTCTCTCTCCTGCCCCTGGCTTCAAAAATCAATCTACACCCAGGAAAGTTTCTTAATGCTGCTGTTGTCTAGCTCAGGTGTTAGAGGTGTGTGACTGCAGTTTTGCTTCTGCTTTTCTAGTCCACTGAAATAAGGCTACAGTTGGAACACATCAAGGTCTATCAGGGGCTTGTAGAGATTTCAGAGTCTCGATTTGTCTTCCTACTAACTCGCTGTTTATCCAAGCTGCTGAGCAGCACTTCCTGAGGGTAAAATCACTTTATAAACCGGCAACTCTGGGTTACTCCAGAGATACCTGGGAACTCACACAAACTGACATGTGATTAATGTCCCCAGGTCCTCCGGCAACATTGGAACAGCAGATTAACCACACCAAAAAGTGTTGTGCCTACAGTGTGTTAGATTAGTCTGTCTGCTTAGTAGCCAAGATTTAAGGACGAAAGAATATATTCCTTTAGAACAGAATACAAGTGCATTATTAAGATTTTTGCTTTACAACAAGGAATTTTGGCGTCTCAGGTGTAGTACCTAACATTTATTTCTGATTTTTGAGCCTCTACATTCTATATTAGCCTAGAGACCTTAAAGAGGTGCATTTTTCCCGTTCCTCTTGATAAAGGTATTTGCCTGAGGTGGAATGAGCCAGCCTTGCTCTCTTACTAAACACTAGTTACTGTCTTGGTTTTTGTTTGTCACTATGGCACCTCATGGTTGTGGAGAGAGATGGAGCGATTTCCTTCCCTCTGCTTGCCTAAGATGTCTTGATTTACGTATAAGTGATGTTCTGTAATTAGCAGGCTTCTGCATTCAGGCTTTCAAATATTTTCCTGTTTACAGGATGTTATGGTAAGCTTTATGAGCTGTCTGTGAGGAATCCTAGATCTGCTTAGCCGATAGGTTCACCATTTTCCCTTGGTGAACTGCATGAAGTCTATGCATGGCATGGCACAAAAATGAGAATTAAATTTCAGTACCTCTATACTTTGACTTTATCCTTTCTTTTCTTCTTTTGCCTGACTCCTCCTTAGATTTTGGAGAACCTATCATGTACCTTTTTTCTTTTAGGGTGAAAATGTGAAAGAAAAGGCATATAGTGACATTTTGGATTGCAGGGGCTCAGTTCAGAGACAGCCACGGCAGAGTCATCTGTGGTGTTTAAGATGGTGCTACCTCAGTTAGTTGTCTTTGTTGGCTTTCTACCAGAAGACATCTCTCACCACCACAATATTTTTGGAGTGAGCATTTCATTACTGGCTTTGTAATCAATTGTAATGGCTGGGTTGCTTGCTCCAGTCCTGGTAGTTTAGATCATCTCCAGGTGCTCTTCCTGAAGGCCTCAGTGCCATCCTAGGCTAGCTAATGTAAGCAAGCATTTGGGGCTGAAGCAGCTCACGTGATCTCTAGGGGCCTGTACTGGGCATAATCTACACTGATGTCTTTCAGTGGGATTTCAGCTAATTTGTGTTATCTTGCAACTGGAACAGGCTTAAGGTGGCCATAAATTAAATGGGAGAAGGCACTTGCTCTTGCAGAGTAGCTCTGTGAACAGCAGGATCTGAACTTCTCCAGAACTCAGAGATTGAAATCCTGTCCCTGCTGCAGTCGGGAGAACTAGCTGCTATTTTAAACAGGATAAGGATTTCACTCAAGAGTGTCAGAATTTGGTGTTTTAAAATTATTAAATCTCTCTCAGGTATATATTCACAGAAAGGCATGAAAATTCTATATAATCCCCTTTTTCTCTTTGTACTTTTACAAGAAGAAAAAGTAACTAAATAAATTGCTTTGGGGATGAAATTTTCTATGGTGGTTTAAGGCCAGTACATGGGTGTTTTGTGACTAAGCTGTGAAACCACGAGAACTGGGTTAATAACGAGCCCCCTGACACAGCCTTAACAGCAGCACTGCTAGCAGGCACCTCTGTAATTACTGCTTCTCTATGAAGTGTGCTGAGCTTCTGCGATGGATTAATAATCTCATATTATGCTTTCTTCTGTTAGAAAATGACTCACTGGAAACCTTTTAAATATATATAATATGTACAAAGATAAAAGTTTCTGCCTCTGAACTAGCCTATTTAGGTTTTGTGCAGTTTGGAAAGTAGAATCTGGTTTTGCTTTAGCAGACCTATTTCTAAATAGCATAAATTTGTTGCATTTGAGATGCAGTGAAATGCTAAGTAAAACTTCTATGACACGCCTAAACGATTTATCTGACCTATGCATATAATGTGCTGTGGAATATAAATCCAGCTGGTAGTGCATTTAGCAAAAATTTTTTTCTTTATCGGGCTATTTTCGAACAAAGATTGCAGAACCTTTAGAAATACCTTGGAGAAGGGTGGCAGGACTGAGTGACATGTAGATATGAAAGAAACAGATTACAGCTGAGGAGAATATTTCTTCTGGAAGGAAAACGGGAAGAGATAGGTGTGGTCTCCATCTGCTGAAATCAGTGGGAGATTTTCGGTTGGCTTTAACAAGATGAATCAGCCTTTTGACAGCTAGCATGGAAGAAGCGTATAGTCCAGATGTTGGAAAATATTTAAAAGGATAAATTAAACACACAGCCTCTAAGCGCATTTTGTTGTGCTATGGACTGAAAGTTACTCAGTCCTTCAAAACCGTCTCATTCTAGAAGTCACAGCTTGTCAAGGCTGACATAAAGATTCCTGCACGCTGGCAAGGCTGACTCAGTAGTAGCTGCCAGTTCTCCTCTGAGGTCATGACGGTTACTTTATGGTAGGTGTATGCTCCAAGTCAGCAAGGGGGTGGAAAAATGAGCCATCAAAACTACAAAACAACAATACTGGAAATACATTTACCTCTTTTGGAGTCCTGGAGTGGCACTCAGCAGTTGAATGTCCATGGTGGCATTATGCAGGTGGACACTGTACATGCACATACACCTGCTTTGACAGACCAACTTGACATGGCAAAAATGCACAACTTTTGCTGGCTTTTTGCTCGGAGGTGAATCTCGGTATCCTCAGAGCCTGTTTGAGGTATCAGATCTGGAATATATGTGTGCTAGTAAAGGATCTCTATTGGAAAAAAAAAAAGAGGCTGTGTATTTTGTGTGCATGAATTAGGATGGATCCATTAGTTTGTGAGGTGCTGTTGGTTCACAGCAGGTGACAGTTTGAGTATTTAGTTTTCAGATTAGAAATTCACAGAGGTAGCAGAATAAAAAAGCAAACAAACCCTGCAAACCAATCTATTGCAAACCCATCCTGGAATCATTATCTTGCCTTGGAACTGAATAACTCAAACCGGTAGGACAGCTCGTTCCTCTCCTGTGGTCTCAAACCTTCATTCATGGCTCTGTTCGATGTGCTTTCTCTTTCAGCTTTCAGTGCTGCCAAAAAGACATGTTTACTGGTGATAATTAATAGGGATAGTTGCAAAAAACCCCACACTTACAGTATTTTTAAAATAGATTCCTTTGGGACCTGGTGAGTGAACTAAAACACGTTACCTGCAGATATTTTTGTATGACCTTCTTGGCATTGTGAGTTGTGTCTTAAAACATGTAAGCTATGAAAGATCATGAAGATTGAATGGGGGGTGGCCTGCATGTGTTCCTTGAGCGTCTCAACAAATGAGACTTGTTTCAAGGGGCTGTTTCAGCTTCTGTAAGAAGGGGATGATTCCCCTGATATTGATGACACACCGCCAGAAGATGTAAAGGAATTGTTTGGTCAATCCATCTGCAGTACGTGGTGTAGAAAGGGCAGACAGTTTGTGTAGCAGGGCGTCTGTTATTGTCGTCATCACATGAGCTGTACGTGACCGTCTGCATCCCCGAAGGGCTGTCCTTCCAGAGCAGAGGATCCTTTCCCTCTGTGTTGGCTGGAAGCGCCTACAGCCGCTCAATCAGACCAGGAGCTCTCAGGCTCACTTTCTATTCCTTCCTCCTTCCTTTGTGATTGCTGCCTATTGGAATGCCATGCTCTCCTGGTGGGATTTATAGTACTGGGAGCAACGGGGCTACAGCCCAGGAGTTTTGTAAAGTACGAATCTGTCTGCGATTTAAGGGAGAATAGCTGTAGGGTAGTTCTTAACAAACAAATACCTTAAAAGAAATTTGGAATGTACTTTTCAATTTTCGTGCGACCTGACTGATTGCAGCTTAAGTAATAAGTAGAGCTAAATCCTGTGATGACCTGCTCAATCCAATCCAATCCCTTCAGGTCAGTAGAGAAGCGTGCACGCAGTGCCTTACCTCCACAGAGGCAGCCTGACCAGCTGCACCACGTACCTGCTGGGAACTGAACTCTTACTGAGCTGCTCTGCTCCCAGATGCGTGACTTTGGTAGGGCCCCTCCTGAATGTCATCATGAGCGTTGGAGAAGAGAATACTTTTCTCCTGGGACTGAAGAACAGCCCCGCTATTATGAAAACTGGCTTATAGAAGGACTAGCAAACACTCATATTCCTCTCTCCTCTGGGCTGAGTTGCTGGAAGTATAATTCTCCTCACCTTATAGAGGGGGGAATTAAGTCAGAAAAGAGTGCAATTAATAACTCAGTGGCAGAGGTTCCAGCCCCCAGGTTTACTGGTGTCAAAGAGTTTCATCTGAACACTCAGTGAGTTTCAGCCAGAGATGGCAAAGCTGTGGCCCAGGTTCTGCTGGAAACTTGAAGTCTTCAGCCTTACCCCAGGTGTAGGAAGCTGATGTTTGTCTTCCAGAACGCAAGGAAGAGACGCAGCATTTTTCCTTTTTCAGTGTTGCTACATATAGGATAGTTAGTAAAAGGTTGAGACTTGGGGCTATAGGAGGTAAGAATGTCAGTGTCAAGATTAGGATTAAGTGTCATATGTTTATATATATAACTGGAAAATTGGAGGAAAAAACATATACGCACTTAACAATAAATTAGCAATAGTAGATGTTATAAATGTGCAGATGATTCAAAGGGAATTTACTGCACAGTTGTCTTTTCTCCACTAGTAGTAGAAGTAGTTCCTTTTTGCATATGCCTTTTGCCTCTGCTCTTGATTTTGTCTAGGTTTTCTGCGATCTTATTTCTGAAAAAGTGTTTTAAAAATAGCCTAGGTTATCTGCAGCCTGGACTGTACAGTCAGCCCGCTGCGTGTGGGCACATCACAGCTGTTAGATCTTGCTCAGGCTATTGATGATTTGCATTAGGGTTTCCTTTTCAATGCAGCAAATCCCGTGGGAATTAAGCGTGCTGTGGTTGGAGACCTTAGCTTTTACTATTAAGAAATTCAAATAATAGTGTTTCCTGTCTGTCACCTGTGTGTGACCGCAGCAATTTCAGCTTGGATGGGCTTGAGCAAGCTGGGAGTTACTGCTGTTGGGACGGCAGCTCTGAAGGCTTGCAAATGTCAGCTCCGGCCAGTGAAGCCAACATCTGCTGCTTGCACCATGGGTACAAAGCCAGAGAATGCGCCAGCCACCTGGGAGACACCTTCAGCTGATGGACGTACTGGCATCTATATATAGTTTCGTAATCACTAGGATCTAACAATGATTTGGAGACCATTTTTTACAGTCTCTCAATGTACATCTTGCTACATTTTGCTAGAGAATGGATTTTCCCTCCACAGTGTCTTGTCTAGGCTGCCTGTGATTCTTTGTCCCTTTGTTTATTTACATGCAGTATTTCCATTTGTTATTCTGATATATGTTACAAGACAGTAATCCTTTAACCTGCACAAATGCAGCATCTGTTTCATAGTAATTTTTCCCCATATTTTTATTGCACTTGAAAACAAATACACTCCTCCAGTGCTCTCAGCGTTAGATTCACTGGTCTTTTTACAATCAGGATATTTTCTCTTGCCTTTCAACTTAACGTCACCCATTTGTAGCCCCTTCTTTTTACCTGTATTGAGTAAGATACTTGGAATTGCTGGGTTTTTAAAAAGTCGTGTTTCATTTTGTGATTACAGCAATTTTCTTCCCTAATTAGTAGATTGGAAATAAGTGGTGAACAGAAATTGGTATTTTAGAAAAGAAAAAAAGTTGTCAAAAAAGGAGATTGCAGAGGGGGCTCTAAAGTGAGAAGTAATAACAGGTATAATACCTCTTTCTTAGCAGCCTTTGGATAGCTCATGCTTTGTCTTACAGATTCCGAAGGAAATTAACAATAGGCACCGTAGCAGTAGCACCTAATCAAAGTGCGCTTGTGAACAGGAGTTTTCTGAATGGATGAGCAGCCACACAGGGGCCGTACGAAATCCTTCACTGTGAAGTGGTGCAACCGAGTGTAGCAAAGTTACCTGCTTTGTCCTTCTACAATCAAAATTGTAAAGTGAATCCAAAAAGTCTCATAGTCTGCTTCCTGTAGGAGGTGACTTTGTGGACAAGCTTTAGAAGAGCAGCAGTGCTTGATGGGTCTGTCCTTACCTTTGTAAAAGAGCAGAGAGGCTCAGTGCTGTGTTCCAAATTCCCACCCAGTTGTGAACCCAATACAGTCAAAAGCACAAGTTCAGTTTGCGGTCCCTGCTGAAAATGTAGTTGTTCTAATGAGAAGATTTTTCCTTCTTACTGATCTTTAGAGAGCATCGTACAGAGTTGTACATCTAAATCTGAGGAATTCCAGCCTTAATTCTCATTCTGATGTAAATCTTCCGTAGTTGATTCAGATCTTGAGCCCTCCAGAGCCTCCCTCACTAGATGTGGGCATCGTCTTTCTCCACCTTTGGGATCTTGGACACAACTTGACGTTATCTCGGTAGGCAGAGTTGCCTGTGAATCGCTTACCCAGAAAGGGTAATTCCATATGCTGAGTGTTGTAGGACCAAGCTTATGGCTTATACATAGCTTGCTACTGGGCACAGCCCGTATACTATCCGCAGCAACAGACAGGTGTTGGTGTTGTTAATAACAGGCAAATATAGGAAAACATACCAAGAACAAAGTCCCAGTTGGGAGATGGTCATGCTGCCTTCCCTTCACCGCCGGAGACCTGAGGGGAGGAATGATGCGTGTCATGTGAAAGGAGGTGCGGGGGCACTCATGGGTCAGTCCGTCTCCCTGGAGCCAGCTGCGATTCCTCCTCCCTGTTTTTGCGCAGGAGGTGCTGGTAAATATGACCAGCATCATGTAAAGCAGGGGTGATTTTGAAACTTGTAGTGCGCGGGCCAGTCAGCGTGTGAGCTGGTATTGGAATAGAAACCACGATAATGAGACTGATAGGAGTGTGTGAAGCTAGAATGCCAAGGGCTTTTCTCTTCGTGGTGTGTCTTATGATGGCTATCAGCGTCTGAGGTCCTCTGATGTACAGAGATTGCATTGTTGCAGAGAAAGAAGAGACCCACAAAAAGGGTTGTGCATCAAGCAGGCAACTCTGGGATCTCCTGTGTGTCCATGGGCAACCTGGGCTTTGAGCTTGTCTTTTCAGGTTTGCACTGGGAAAGTCACATCTAGCTAAACCCACGTGCCACACTCCCATCCATATGGAGCTTAGCAGCACGTGGGAGAGGAGCTCTGGTGGCATTGTTTTAAAAGAATGAGGCCAAGATTTTATCCATCATACCGAGAGACAGCACTGTTGGCAAAGGTGTCATGCTGATGGGGTTTTGCCAACCAGCGACACGACTCACAAGTGTCTGAGAGAACCAAAGGAAGGGAGTGTGCTTTCTCTGCCTGTGGTTTCTCACCAAATGGAAGGAAGATGGGCCCTGCTGTTGTAAAGCAAAGCACGTGTAAGACTAGGAGGAGAGGATCCCTGCCCATGGCAGGGGGGTTGGGACTAGGTGACCTTTAAAGTCCCTTCCCATGCAAACCGTTCTGATTCTAGGATCGGGGTAAAAACCAAACCTCAGCTGCATAGCTGGCATGCAGCTTTTATTCAG
This sequence comes from Coracias cyanogaster, assembly GCA_033124195.1. Lineage (NCBI taxonomy): Eukaryota > Metazoa > Chordata > Aves > Coraciiformes > Coraciidae > Coracias > Coracias cyanogaster. The sequence goes on along the minus strand of JAVSBS010011434.1, from coordinate 148,455 downwards.
GGCTTGTGGTTCTGAGTGGGCGAACCCAATTAATTATAAATGCTTTGGATGTGTAAAGAAGAGAACAGCTTTGTGTTGTGAAGACACAGACGTCTCCTTTCCTCTGTTTAATTAATTCTTCCCAGACCTTCCCAGGTCAGTCTTTGGTGTACTAAGAAAAGACCTCAAATAACACTGTTTTTCCAGACAACTGAACTTTGGGGAATTTTGGTCGTTGGGTAATTGCAGTACAAGGCTGTTTATCTCCCACTTGTGTTTAATACCGTAACAAGTATTTAATGATAGAATTACATACTGTTCACCGCTCTTCATTTCCTTTCTGCAAAGAAGGAAAAAAGCGTTGTGGAAAGGAATGAAATGCTCACAAGAAGGTAATGTAAATCCAGGAGCCAGTGAGCCAAGATTTCAACATCCGCTGCACTATTATTGTACTGTAACTGTCTCTTGCCTTCAGTACGAAAACACGGCACAACTGTCACCTCACACTGTGGAGACCTTTTAAGTGCCTTGCAAATAAGACCAAATAATCCTGAGGTGGAGGGAGAGGTGTGTACCTTTCCTAGGGTTGCTCCTGTGTACATTTTTCTTGCCTTTAATGCCTGGAATACTGGCCTTCCAGATTTTGAAAATGATTCTCTTCCAAAATTGTCTGTAAACAGTTCTGCTCTGTGGTAGAGTCAGGAAGGCCAAGAGTTTGAATTTTCCTATTTGCCATCACATCCATGCTACAGGTACCCTGTTACCAGTTGCCCAAGAGAGTACCACAGCGTGTCTTCTTACTCTGAGCTCTGAGCTCTTCAATCTACAGTAGCATTTTGCTATCTTCTTTTATTTGTATTAGGGTGTTCCTACCATGACCGCAATGAACAGTCTTTGTTGTCTGATAACAGGATGCATAATTCTCTAAATCGCTCAGAATTAGTTTTTTAATTTGATGATTAGAAAGAGCAGCAACAAACAATAATGTGCTTAGTGTAGTGAGTAACTAAAACAATTTGAGCACGAGGAAGCTGCTTTACAAGCATTTTGAATTTTCATTCAGCCATCTTCTTAAATTGACCATTTCTTGCTTCGTTGTCATGGAAATATTAAGCTAAAAATATCTTTAGATATAGAGTAGAGACAAGAAATGTGTGCCTTCTGATTCTGAAGTGTGATAAATCTATTAAAAAAGAAAAGCAGCCCTTATTATGGTATTGTGCGTACTAGTGTTAAGCTCTCAGTTCCTCTTTTACATCGAAGTGCAAACAGTTTTTTTCTTGGCGACAGTCATGTTTTGTTGCCCAAGGATTTAATTGCAAGACTCTCTTTGTATACTGCGTGGCACATGCTTAACTGACTGTAATAGCTCCAATCAGAGTGAACACTCTGAGGTTTAATATTACATGGTCTGGCTGCTAAACACAAAGCAACTGTTGTTGTAAAGCGTTCTTATAGTGACTTAGCACCTGAAAATGCACATGGATAGGGCTTCTGGCTGGGAGAGTTTGCAAAGTAGCAAGAAAAAGGACATAATGTGTAAGAGGAGCTGGGGATGGCTGAGGTCCGTGGTGGCTGGTTTTGGCACTAAGACCTTCAAAGGTAACTTCCCTGGGGAAGAAAAATGAAAGAGTGACTCAAGGGAATATTCTGTTTCTAATGTGAAATTCAGTTATGTTTATCAGACATAATTAAAGACTGACTCAAGAAGTGCTGTAGCAGATGTCTTGAATTAAACTGCTACAAATGTAAACGAAAATGCGAATCCTCCGTAATTTCAGTACTTGGCTCGTTTGGAGTTGCAAGGTGTCCCTTTTCATGCTGTCCTCTCCCTTCACAAAGCTGGCACCAGGTAAAGTTATGGCTTACACCTTCCTAAATACTAACCATTGATCATCAGACTGATGTAATTTTTTACTTCTATGAATCCAAAGCAATGCCTCGTCCACCCATGTTTTGAGATCAAGGGGAATAAAAACATGTTGTGATGTAGAGGGCTGTGTTTGAGGCACTTGGCTTCTGAAGTTCATGTGTTATCTCTTGCTCAAGGCTGTGCCTGAAGGTATAATCCAATCATGTGTATTTAATTAAGACTTTAAACTACCATTGCCCTGATAGAAGTGAGGAGCTGATGGTTCACAGGCATCTGCTCTAGGAGGCGATTAACTTGAGGCAGATACAGTCCCTGGAAGCCTAAAGGATGTATTGCGACAGAGGCAGATGAGAAGAGCTTGCTTCATCTGGGACAACCTGGTGACTCCACATCATGGTAAAGAGAGGAGAGAGGTCCCCAGCTCTGCCTGTCCCTCCTCTTCTGTGGAGCTCTCAGCCATTGCATAGTTTGGAGTTTATACCCTGTCATGTCTCAGTCACCTTCACAGTGCCTCTGCTGACACTCAGAACAAAGCTCGGGGTTGTCAGTGTTTCTGTGCATTTATTTTCTAGCTGCTTATGTTGGGGTTTAATATGTACTGGTGTAACTGAGAACACGACTAGGCACTATATCTCCGGTTCAAATTCTTTTCCTGAATATGGTCAGTGACTTTAATGTAGCTAAGGGGCCACTAATAAAGCGAAGCAGATGGCTTTCTACACGTGAGGCAAGGCTCGTTTCCAGCGTACTGGAAGAGCAGAAATTTTTTCTCTAATATTCAGTTTTGGTAAAGAACGGTCAAGTCCATTGTGGCCAAGATGATGAGCAGTATTAAAACAGAAGTGTTATTTAAAAACTTGGTCTGATGTAATTGTTGCATTTCAGAAGTTATTTTTTATCATCTCCCTTGTAAGTAGATGAACCATATGTCTGCTTTTGCCTGCAATGTTGTTTTTCATGCAATGTGCATGAGTGCTTAGGATCAGAGAGCAAACTTCAGGCATGGTTTCCAGTTATTATGGACTCAACTTTCTCAGAGTTAAAAATGCTTTGATGATTGCAAGTTTTTCCTCAAATAAATTGCTCACTTGCTAATGCTCATGGTGAAAAACTCATCGTTAAGCTGATTTACATAAAAACATTATACGCCTGTAGGCTCTGGAATTTCATTAAAATCTCATTCTTAGTGCAGCCCGTATAATTTGATGGTTGCAGTGGCTAAAATGTCTCTCTCAAACAGCTTTTCCTTCTCCTGATGAAAGAGAGGTGAGTTGTTACAGCCCCCTGATCCCCAACTCTCATTCACACAGCTTGGTGCCTGTAAGTCCTTTCTTTACAACAGTCCACAGAGGCAGAGCAGATAGATAGCACTGTTGGGTTTGACTATAAGTAAATAAAATTCTTGCCTGTTCTGGGCTAGATCCTGCTGTGTTTATGAATATGGAGCAAATAGTTCTGTTGGTTTCGATGGTATGAGGGATGACTCAGTGCCAGGAACAGTAAGGCTGAGTCTTTTTTTTCCCCCCCATCTCACATTTCTAAAGATAGTTTTAGGAGGATACGTTTATTTTCAAGGATGTGAGCTGTCTGAGCAAGCCCAATTTCAGTTCCGTTACTCATACAATAAAATGTTAGAAGTGGGTAATAATTGGAGAATATGCCCCAGTGCAAATGGCAGGTTCTGTTCCTAGCTACAGAAAGGCTAAAAGACCTTTTTATTAAAGACATTTAGCATCTTTAGCTACTGGTTGGGCAGTGGCATCTTCCACTGACCTTTCCTGTGGTACGAGCAGAAGCTCTGCCTTCCTCTACTCTGCCTTGACTCTAATTGTCAATATAAATGCCAGACTTACTGGGCACTTGGATGGCACAGACCTTTGTCCGCGATGAACTTGACTGTCACAAGGGCCACTGGATGGCTGTAGATTTTAATGCGTTCCCACCTCTGCCAGTCTGGACAGGATTTGAGCTGGTGGTCTGACCATAAATCCCGTTGCATCTCCCTGGGGCTGACTAACTGAAGCTTGAATACAAGTCCCCCTATACGTGCATTGTGTTCCCACCATGAAGGCAGCTGCAGTGCTGGTCTGTCCTAGCAGGCCTGAGACAGAGCTCTGCTACTGCTGTCCCCAGATCCCTCTGTACTCAAGCCTTTAACCACCACAAATCACAGCTGTTTTTCTTGACCATCTTCCCTGGTTTTGTCTTGGCTTCTCTTTCCCCACCCATGTTCTTAATTCCCCCAGCTGCCTTAATCTCTTCCTTCAACGGGGGTAAATCGGCAGTGAATTCATAGGCCCCTCTTTCATGCTACTTGGTGCAGCCGGGAGATAGGGATACAGTCCTCCAGCTCCCAGGAGATGCACCCAGATCTGGCCCAGTCAGGAAGAGCTTAGATCAGTATTGCAGAAAATGTCTTAGCACCAGTCTGGAACATGCTTAGCATACAAAGGATTTCCTGGGCATTTAGATGGTAAAATCAAACTGAATTTCTTGGAGAGGCTTATAAATTGGCTGAATTTTAATGTACTTTTACAGGCACAGCAGAAGATGTATGCTTAGTATAGTGACTTCTGCTCCATAGTAACACAGGGGGTAAAAGGAAAGGTCTTCAGAAATGTTTAATAGGTAAAACCCCGTGGCTTTCCTTTACTCTCACAGCTACAAATGTCTGGATGATTTTTTCTTGCTGCGCGTCTCTGTAGATCTGAGGCAGACATTCAGCATGCAAGATTTTATTCCAATTGTATGTATCTTTGAAAGTGTACAGGCAACTGAAAACAAGGTTTATAATGAAAAATGTCAAGCAACTTCAGTGCTATGCAATGCTAGATAACCTGCTTGTATGGGGAAATAGATACGAGTGCTGGAAATGAATATATAAGCACACACTCATTCCAGCTGCCAGCATTCTTTAGTAATGAGTCTTGCCAATAGCACAGTTTTTATGAGCGTAGCACATAAGCAACAGCCTATTGAAATGAGATCTATATGTTCTTCCTGAATAGCGGTTTACAGAGTCACTTTGTAATAGAAACTCCTGAATACCTTTATTTTCATAAGGCAAAAATGGGGTGATTTTGTCTGTCTTATGCTCAGGAGTCTATGCCTGAAAAAATTCTGAATAATGGTAATTAATCACAGTGCAGTGATGGGTAAGCAGATGTCACTTCTGATGAACAGCATAGTAATAGAGGTGGATTGCACAAAGCAAGACCCAAAATCAATGTAGTATGCAGCTTGCAATGCTGAGGGCTCAAACAGGTGAAGCTGGGGCAGAGGAGACTGGGCTACTGGTGATAAGGATTTGTTATTAACCATCAGTTACTGGTGTATTAATTTACTATACTACTCTTGTGGTGGTTGAAGGCAGCAGTTGCTGAATCAGATTATAAAGCAAAGGAACTCAAAGTGAAAGTCAATAGTAGAGAGTATCCACAGATCACAAATAACAGAACGAAGAATCAATGATAAAATAAATGATAATAATCAGCTCTCTTGTTATAAAGGAGGTAACTCCAGCCCTGAATGTGTAACCCTTGTGAAGCGACAACATCTGGAGATTAAATATAATTACTAAGATCATCTAGTCTGTTCTTCAAATAGCAGTTACAACTAGAAATACTGAAATACATTATTTGAATGTTATAACTGTGCATTTCTGCATCTTGACAAGTTTACTACTTGATGTTGAGCTGTTACAGTTTCCCTGCAGAAGTTTGTACCTGAAACTGTTGATATGTACTGGTCCCACTTAATTCTATCTTCAGGTACCTTTTTTTTTTTTTTCTTGCCTGAAAGCATTAGAATAATCTGAAAGGTGAGATTTTAACATCTTGTATCTCACGGTTTCTCAAAAGAAGTCTTATAACAGTCTCTTCATGTGTGTTTATGCACGTTTTAGAGCAGGGCAAGGAAAAAGTCACCAGAAAGCTGGAAGAAATTCTGCAACTGGGATTAAAGAAACACATCTTGTTTGGGTTTAAACAGTTGTCTAAATTTACAGAAAACTGTAGGTGGTTGTGATACTAAACAAATGCTGTGAGCAGATGCGGTTTACAGCTTAAGGAAATAGGCAGTCCAGAGGCGGCTGGGTAGCAGAGCAGCTTGGCAGCTCTAGTGTCACCACTGCACGTTGGACAAGACAGTTCCTGGAACAGCAGATTTTCTGATATAGCACAAGAAATAAGAGCCACTGTTTGCATGGAGCAGCAGCAGGCGTACACGGTGGAAACAAACAGTACCGTGTATCGATGCTGTAAGTACAAATTAGATTTGCCAGTAATAACCTTACCTTTTATATTTGTTATATGTTTTAATTCTTTGCTGAAAGGGCAGGTATAGTATCAGGAGACATGACCTAAATTTATCTAAAAACTGTTGATGCTTAGGGAAAGGCTCATGCTGATGCAGGAGCACTGGGGTTTGACTCTGTGTTACACAGTTACCTGCTCTCAACACTTCCAGCAGTATTCAAAAGCGGGAGCTGGGCACTGGAGGCAGCAGCAGGTGGAGAAGGGTGGTCAGGTGTGAGAGGTGGAGAGGACATGCGCTTGCTTGTGCACTGGGTTTCACAGGTAGCTGCTGACACAGCTCATACGTTGTGCGCCATGCTTCATGGAAGCTCTTGGTGAGACAGCGCGCTTTTCCCCCTTACTTCTTCAGGTTTGGCTTTCTTACACTCTCCGTTTCTGCCTTTCTTTGCTTTGCTTCTTTTTCCTCGCTTTCTTCTCATTTAGTCTTATGCAGACAGTCCTTGTCTTTCTCCCTTGTCCCACTCTCTCTGCTCAGGGATTCTCTTCTGATCTCAGTCTTCTCCTTCCCCCAGCTTTGACATCGGTGCTGTTGCTTACTCAATTCCGGTACTGCAACACCTCATATAAACTGCCTTTAATCTCTTTCTATTTTAGCTTCCAATTGTTATTCCTTGTCCTATTTTTTTAAGATGTCTCTCCCACTTTCCCCAGTGTATTCAATTGGTTCTCTCCTCCATCGACTCCCTGTCTCCGCATTGACACCTTGTCTCCTCTTCCAGAGATCACTACAGCTCCTTTAATTGAAGATGGTCTTACAGTGATCTAACACAGTATCATGTGTTTGTTTATTCCACTTCTGGACCCTCTCTAGAGAAAACTTTGACTCATAACTTAATTGCTTTGCTGTCTGATTTGGTTCACTTGGTTCCCACCCACTTACCAAAGACAGCTACCTTTTCATTACTGGTTTTTGACACCTCTCATTTTTTATGTACAATACGTGCCCAAAAGAGCAACAGCAGCTCTTTTAGTAATAGATTGAATTGATCACAAATGACTCAGTTTTTAAGACTGGTGTTACTTCCCTGAGAGGTTGTTCAGTCCTGAGGAGTGCTTAGCTAATGCCTAGTCACCTCAACTATTCAACTGAAACAAAAATTATCATGGGAGGAAATCACAACCGGATTGAGGAAGTGCCTCAGGTGTATCACGTGTTCCTATAAAACACCAGCTGATGCTTCCTGCCTCTCCCAAAGATTATCATTTAGTCTTTCCTTGAAATACTCATTAGTATTGTTAGGTTTGGGTTTGGTTTGGGGTTGGTTTTTTTTCATTTTAATAAGGGAAACTGCTTAATCCTGGCAGTGCTTCCTTCTATATTTGAGAGAATAAATCCACCTTTTAGCTAAAGCTAAGCCTCTGAGAGCAGACTAGCCTTAGTAAGTGAGAAGCAGAGGATTATAAGGGCAAGTGAACTTTTGAGAAGAGATTTAGGGCAATTTTGACAACTCTGAAGGCATGGGGAAGCTGAGGAGGAATGGCAATATTTTAAAGGGAAAGAGTATCAAATAAACCAACAAGAGTAATTACACTGACAGGAAAGAATGGGTGGGTGACGGAAACTAGGACACCTCTTAGAGGCTTTCAACCTTGTAGTGCCTCGAGCTGCAGTTCAGCAGCAGCCCTACTAGATTTTTTCTCTCTCTTCAGTTTAGTAAGGAGGTAGGCTGTTTGCTAGGGCTGGGTGATTGCAGAGACTGTATAGAATATTGCCAAGAAGAGTGATCTTCAGCCAGTAAATTCATTTTCCAGTTAATTTGCAAAACCGATTTTGTAACTGAGATAACTCAGGGCTTTGATAGAGAAATAATTTTCTGCAGACTGGATTTTTTTCTCGATGGCGGAGTTGTTTTCTCGCAAAACTCAAACTTCTCAGAGTTTTCCTCTGAACGAGGAGCGTTCTCTGTGGTGTCTGGGGATGAGCCACATCCCAGCTCCTCTCTATTCCCCATGAGCATCCCTCCTATGTGGCCCACAACGGTGCTTGCAGGCTGTGGTACAAGGAGCAAAACAGAATCTCCTCTCCTGTTGCCTGGCTCTGCCTTACCCTGCCTTGGGGGCCTTGCTTCCAGGGAGCTCCATTTTCTGCACCCGTGATGGTTACCGCAGTGAGTCTGAGCGTACAGCTGAGAACTGTCGATGCAGTGGAAGGCTGCAACACAGCCATGGTATAATGGAGGCACCAGGCGTGGTGTAAAAGGGATACAATGCTGTTTTGTTCTTGATCCCTGAAAACTGCTGAGTAGTTTGGTAATTGTCATGGGCACAAGCATCTGAGCATCTTCAGACATCTCATCTCTTGGAAGATTTACCAGTCTAACTGCCATTTATGCTAATTGAAAGGAAAATTTAACCTCATTGCTTCCTGACTTTAACATCATCATTTCATTACCCAGTCCAACGAACTCATAATTACTGAGAGGAAAATAACAATGGCGTGTGTTTCTTTGTAACTGGGGATTAACTGGACAAGACTTGCTCCTGACCTGTGCCGTATGCCATGACTCTGGGGCAGTAGGACAGAGGTAAATGGTCTACTTTATTCCACAACAAGGTTATCTACAAGGCTACAATGCAAACAGCCCTTATCACTAGATATTACATACAAATGCCAGGTGGAAAATGTTCAGGTTAGTTTATATCAGTGCCTTGCCTGTGCTTACCCATGCTTTCTGCTCTCTGCAGAGACAGCCATACCAAGCCATGTCTGCCTCTGTTTTGGAAGTGCCTCACAGGTGATTTCAGGAATATAAGAACAATCTTCTGAAGGATTAAAATGTTAGGACTCTGTTGTAGTAAAAAACATGGCACCGACAATATTGTTTGGAAAGAATGGCCCGCAGGCAAAAAAAGCCCAACTAGGCTCTAAGTGACATTTTTGCACGTAAGATACCATATATAATTTTGCAAGCTTTGTCCTTGTTGAAGTTTTATCTATCCATTAGCATTAGCTATTTTCTTAATATTTTTGATCTGAGAAAGATCAGGGGGAAAAGGGGGGAGAGGGAGTAAAGAAAAATGAAAACCTTCTTCCCCTGATGTTTCTAGAGAAATTTCCAAAGCTGTGAAGGCCCCATAAGACTTTCTGCTATCACATCTGCTCTCTGAATGAAACCTTCAACATTCATAAATTGCAGCCTCAAATACTGCCTGACGAATGACTCCACTTCTATCACTGTTTTGAGTTGAGTGTGACACTTGCGTCTCCCCGGGTTTGTATCTGTTTGAGGGCAGTCTGACTGAAAATTAAATTAGAAATAGTATTCGTATGAAACTGAGAGGAGTCTTCAATACCCCCATCATTCTTTCCAAATACATGTTCAATCATCTTAGTAATCCTTTCTCCTTGAAAGCAATACTAATATCCAGTGTACCTTCACAGAATCATTAACGTTGGAAAAGACCTTGAAGATCATCAAGTCCAACCATCAACCCAACACTACCATGACCACTAAACCAGGTCCTGAAGTGCCATGTCTACACATTTTTTAAACACCTCCAGGGATGGTGACTCCGCCACTTCCCTGGGCAGCCTGTTCCAGTGCTTGACCACTCTTTCAGTAAAGAAATTTTTCCTAATATCCGATGAGGATATATTTTTTTTTCCTCTTCCTGTTCTTGATGTCTGATACTTTTAGTTTAATTAAATAGATTCTTTTAAACCGTAGTTCCCCAATGCAGGAAATCAGTTACCACGTACTTGTCAACCTATGGCAAAATTTCCTGCTGTGAGATCTGAACGTTGTCGTGCTGGCTAGTACCTGAAGTTACATTTTACTAACTACATGAGTTAATAATTTTTAAAAAAGCTTCTCTTTATGTTAGCTCTCAATGTTCCATGCAAACTGTAGCTAAAACTCTCCAGGGGAGAGGAAAATTAAGACTTGAATAATTGTTAAGAACTGCATGTTTTAGCTATTGTGATATCCTCAGCTTTTGCTGTCTTCTCAGTGAGTAAATGAGTTAGCTGCTGAGCTGTTAAAAGTCCTGTAGAGAAAATTACAACGTGAAAATTCAATCTGGACTTGCAGTTTTTCAGTCCCACAAGCTCATCCAGCTTTTTTGCTGCCAAAAGAAAACAACTGCTGCTCCCAGGTGCAGCAACGGGGTCGCTTGCTCAGCTGCACGGACACCTCAAGTAATTCTCTTGAATTTGCACTTGGGGCACAGTTATGAGTTAAACCCCAGAATGGGCAACAAAACCCCTCGTGGAGGTGCTGAAGGACTCTCCAGCCTGTTCCACTAATTGTGGAGTGCTGTGAAGTAAAAAGGGTACCTGTGCGTGTCTGCGCATATAGTGGGAGAGGCGTGTGTGTTTCCACTGTGTGAGCAGAAATGTGCACCTGGCTGCCTGATGAAGAACGTGCTGCGGGGATGGAAAATATGGTGGTAGATTAACTGTGCTGGCACTGTGCTTCTTGTGGATGGACTGTGTGTCCCTGGTGCCTCCTCAGGGAGGAGTGCTGAGAAGCCACCTGGAAATGAGAAGCATTCAAACTACTTCGGAGCATAATCCCCTTCGTTTGCATTTCCCAAGTCCCATTTTAAAATTGGGAAGGCTTTACACTTCTAAAACTATTTTGTCTTTCAAAAAACAAATCAGGATTTGTTTTACCCCTTGTGTTCCTCTGTATCTGTAGGCATCAAGGGAAAGAAGTCAGGCCTGTGTTTGTAAGGGTCTCCACTGCTTCACGTCCCCACATTTTGCTTCCACCTTGGATGCTCTCTGGTTGGTTTTTGGATTTACCAAATGGCAGATCCCACAAACATACCTGTGACATATGGTGCATACATGCTGTGTCCTGGCTGTGTGTAGGCACATATCAACCCAGTTCACATCCTGGTTTATTACAGAAGAAAACTCCTGCCTCCAGGATGTGCTTCAGCAAGTCACCAGGTCCAGGCAAGCGAGTGAGTGGGATTATGATTTATACCAGATGTTTGTATCTGTTTGTAGTTACTGACCAACAGAGAAGCTGGCTGAAGGTATCTTTCCTTCTTGCAGCAGACAAGAAGGTGGGTCATAAGGGGATGATTGAACAAGAAGCTGATTTCACACCTTGATACCCTTGTCAAAATGGATTTCCCTCAGTTTTTCAGAATATCAATGCATGTAGCAAAAAACAGAGCTGTGAATCCAAAGTCATGGTCTTGCTTGCGCTCCTCACCTAATCCACATCTTTGGAAGTCCGTGCAAATAGACAAAGATGGGCTCTCGTGGAACTGTGCTGTTTCTGAAAATCGTTTTAATGTAGTAACTGTCAGAGCAGTTCATCTGTGTACCTCTACTTCCTTGCCCTGACCAAGGCCAGAACAAATTGGCTTGGTGAGAAACTGCAATCTCCTTGTCCTAAGGAAGTTTCTCACTTTGCACTTGAGTGGTGTATTTGAACAGGGAGGGTTTCTCTGTCCCTGCTTTTCTTCTTCCCAATGTAGCTAAAGGATGCTAATCAAGTACTCTAAGACCTGTCTGTTGTAACTGCTCAGAAGAGGTTGAGGTTGTAGCTTTTTCTTAGTCGCAGGAACTGAACTCTACATTTCCCTCTGGCAAAGGCAGAGATCAGAGGCAGGAGGTATCCTGTCATGCCAACCAGCCTGGGACAAACCACTTGCAATTTACCTGCTTGCCAGCCTTGTGCCTGTGAGCTGCAACCAGTCTTGCACCTTCTCCCTGGCAGTACTTCTAATCTGAGATAATTCTTCTTTTTTTAGCTGAAACAAAGATCTGCTTTAAATACTACCATGGCGTGAGCGGGGCACTACGAGCCACGACTCCGAGCGTCACAGTGAAAAACAACGCAGCTCCCGTAAGTAACACCAAGTTTTGATTTTTTTTTTTCCATGTATGTTCCCTGCTGTCACTGTGCTACACATCACTTTCCCTGCCTGCTTTTTGTGTAGTTTATATGAAAACTGAACATAATATTTGCTCTTTGGTGCACTGTGGTACAGAGAAAGGGGTAGTCTTTCAGTTAAGATGTAGGTTTGCACGCCAAGGCAATGTAGATTCAGCTCTCAATCTGTCACAGATAATCTCTGTGATCTGTGGCAAATCCCAGGTCCTAGCTGTGTCCTGTTTTGTAAAGTTTTTCTATTTGCTGGGTGTTGTGAGGCTTGGGTGATACCTCTGGAGGATTTGGGATTCTTGGGTGGTAAATACAGTAAGTGTCCAGTAAGATTTTCCTATTTTAAGGTGCTTTGTTCAAAATCAAGGCATGAGCATTTTCACGGCAGTGCCTTTCAGGCAACTCAGGAACACGTGGCAGTGTTCCTGAGTTGCAGGAACACCTAGACTGTGACAGGCTCCCGTCAGTGGTGGGAAATGGGCGTTCAAGGGTTCCATCAAAAGGCTGAACATCACTTTTGACAGATTGAGGCTTCACTAAGAGTAATTCTGATTTGCTAGATCATAGCAAAGCTCTGTGGCTCAAATGGCTCTAAAAAGCTGGGTATCTTGCCTGATTTTAGAAAATTTGATCACCCTGAGAGTGAAACATTCCTTAGAAGCCTTTAGAGAGACCTGCTGACCTCCAAAGCTTATCTGGCCTTGCTGACAGAGTTTCATTGGCTGCCAGGCTCACCTTGGCAGAGGTCTGCATGAGCTGAGGTGTTTTAGTCCAACCAGCATTAGAAAAGGACTAGCTCAGGTGTTGTTTGGAATTATCTTACCTGTGGGTGTATGGAGGTTTCAGTGGACATCACCGAGGCTTACATTTTTAAATCTCATTCTTTTTATTTCTCTCTCTCTCTCTCTTTTTTTTTTTAATGATCCTAAATTAATACTTCTAGAAATGCTGAATAGTCTCTCATGCTGGGTGTTGGCTGTGTCTGATTGCAGCAGGGCCAGGAAGGATGAATTTTTTCACCTTTGACCCACGTAAAGACTTTTGGTGGTTTCTCTTGGTTTTCTTTTGACGCACCCAATAGCTGCAAACTGTATGCTGGGTGGGGACTGATGGTTTGTCTTTTAGGAATAAAAGGCATTCATGCTTTGATGCGTCTTTCTGGCATGCTCATGATGAAGCCATTCATCAGTTTCAGAGCCTGGAGAGTTTCCTCAGCGGTCTTCAGAGGGACATTATGATGTGGCCTTGGATATCATTATTGTGTGGGATGCTGAAAATTTCTTTTTAGTCTGTAGTGAGTGGTGTCTTGTTGACTCAGGACTTGCTCTTCTTCTCTCAATTACTGTCAATTTGAGGGGACAATCTATGTCGTTGACATCGTCCCAGTCTTCTCTGAAAGCTAAGCCAGCCACCAAGGCAATAAATACCAGCAGGCTGACAGACGAGAATGATTTTTTTGCACAATTCACATCCAGTCTTAGACCTGAGTTTGGACCGATTAAGCAACTTTTTCAGGTCTGGCATGGAAGGGTTACTCTTGCATTAAGTATTTTAAGTTAATAGAATAATATCTGAGGACCTATGCAGATGTGTAACCTCCTCTTCAGTTGAGGCCTTTATGTACATAGATATATGGAGAAATAAAGTAACCATTCACTTTTATCTGAGCAGGACTTGTGTTTAAAACAAAGTCTGCTTCGTGCAGTACTCATAATCTTCGTAGAGCTCAGGTGAGAACCACTTACTGTGAACCTCAGCTGAGTATACTGTATTTGACTGAAAAATAAAATATGATTAAAAGTGCTATCAGAAAACAGCTTTCTGTTTGAGCACCAAACCATTGTCCTTGAAAATACTGTTCTCTTCACACTATCTTCTAATTTTTCCTGCCTTTCTGGGGTGCAGAATAGCCTGTGTGTTTTTTGCCGGTTGTCTTTGCAGACCAGAGGGACCAGCAGTGTTGTAGGTATAGCATCAGTTTCTCTGTTGGTTTGTTTTTGTTGTTTTGCTGGGTGACATCCATATTTGGTGCGCTGTGAGGCAAATACTAAGAAAATGAAGACAACAAAAGCAAAGGAATGTAACAGAGGTCATGCAATATGAGCCTGGATGGACCCTCCTATGTGAGTGCACAAGGTAAAAAGATGCTATAGATTTGAAAACTCATTTAGAGAAAAATCTTGGGCTGATTCTTCCCTGTGAGAAGGCTTTCAGCTAAGTATGAACCTCCAAACTCCAGTCCCAGCTGGAACCATCAGACAGCTTGCTCCCGCTGGCTCTCTGCAGTGCACGTCCAATTGTTTTTACTGAAGTATTTGAATGTTTCACGACATACTGCACCATTGGCAGGTGGTGTTACTCTCACAGAACACATGGAAAGGGGATAGCAAGAGATATCACAGAATCATAGAATGGTTTGGGTTGGAAGGGACCTCAAAGATTATCTAGTTCCAGCCTCCCTGCCATGGCAGGGACACCTCCCTCTAGACCAGGTTGCACAAGACCCCAACCAACCTGGCCTTGAACACTTCCAGTAATGGAGCATCCACAGCTTCCCTGGGCAACCTGTTCCCGTTTAGTCAGCCCTAGCCTTTTCTGGGTCCTTGT
>JAVSBS010011434.1:119351-133734 GCA_033124195.1 Coracias cyanogaster | reverse complement strand
AGATATCACAGAATCATAGAATGGTTTGGGTTGGAAGGGACCTCAAAGATCATCTAGTCCGAGCCCCCCTGCCATGGCAGGGACACCTCCCTCTAGACCAGGTTGCACCAGACCCCATCCAACCTGGCCTTGAACACTTCCAATAATGGAGCATTCACAGTCCCCCGGGCAACCTGTTCCCGTTTAGTCAGCCCTAGCCTTTTCTGGGTCCTTGTGTGCTGCTGCGCTGGCTGCTGCTGGGGCACGGTAACAGCCTGCGTTGTCCTTAGAACTGCACACGCACAAAGGCACTCACCTTTTGACTGTGATTTCACTGACGGTGAATTCCATACTTGTTTTCTTTTCAGTGGAAGGAGAGAGGGAGAAAGTTTTTCAGTAAATCCCCAAATAAACCCTTATATCTATTTTTAAACTGTTTCAGAAAATTCTTGGCCAGAAGAAGCAGCAGATATTCTGGTTTGTGCTTTGCTATGCTCATCCATCATCAGCCAGAGAGTAAATGCTCAGCTTTCCTTATCCACGCTGCTGGGTCTGCCCCTGTCCCTTTGCAGTGGCTCCACAGTGAAGTGTACTGGGTGGGCAATCCCATCTCTCTTTTTCTTTCTTGAGTCATAATCTGAGCACAACTCAGCAGGGAAGCAGTAGCTTATTTTATTCCCCTCCCTACTGCTCTGTATGATCAGTTAAGGGCTGTGACAGTCTAGTGTAACGCTTATAGCTCATCTGAGGTCCCTGAGACTTCTTACCCTAGTGAGACTTGACACACAGGGCCCTGTGTGATAAATTGGATGCATCAAATTCCTCAGTTGTTTTCATTGCTCCAGTGATTCCGAGCACTGCCCCGGGGTCCCAGGCATGGCGTTTCTCACAATACCAGTGAAAGCTGTGGTTCTCCAACTGCTGTGGCCTGGGTGCAGAGAGGGGCTCTGCTCAGAGAACCTTCTTCAGATCTTGGGGCAAGTTCTTGCACATTCTTTCTGTTGGAAGAGGGAATCCTGTGGTCTGTGCTTGGAAATACACCCTCTTTTGCAGTCAGTAGGAGTTTTAGCGGTGGCTGTGGGACCTTAGTGTGTTAGAAATAATAACTTTGCAGGGAGAAGATCTCAGTAGGGATCCTGCTGTGGGTATAGGGGCTGAAGTTTTTTGAAAATCTGGTTGCCTTGAACCAAAGGGAGTTTTGCTATTGTGGTGACGGCGTCACAAATTCCCCCTGAAGCTTAAGCTGTCGGTGCAGGGACAGAGAGAATGAGGCTTTGCATATTTGACACAAACCAACCTCCTCATTTGGCACAGCTTGGGAAAAAGATGCAGAGCAGGTGTCCTTTGAGAGGCAGCATTTGAGGACAGGTGACCTTCTGGGGACAGTGTTTTCAGTACTAGCACAGACTCATCTGCAGCTGATGCCAGAGCCACCCAGGTGGGTTCTGTCCCAGCCTCGGGGCGCGTGGCACCTCCCACGGCAGGGACAGCAGCTGGTATATTGGCGTGTCCTGTCCTGTCTGTCAGCGAGACCCGCAAACACTGCTAACCAGCAGTATCCTAACACCACAATTTTAAAATAACAACAAAAATCCCTTCATTGTCTGTCTGACTGTGGTTTGCTGCAGTTAAAGAGAGAAGAGAAGGCAGAAGCAGTCACACTGGGGGCTGTAAACGGTCGCCATTCTTGTTCACACTTGCTGAGACCATCTTTAACTGGCAGTTAAAAGGAATCCTGCTTCCAAAGGGAAAAAAAAGTTGCTGTGTTAGTTGGATGTCTTTGGTGCTTTAGGCTGAGTAGCATCTCGCCTTTCTTGTATTGTGAATGTTCTGCTCCATTTGAGTTTATCTCCTTATGCTGTAACCCAGTTATTAGAGCTGCCTCGCCTGCTAATTAGGATGCCCTGCAGTTCGTTTGTCAGTGAAAAGTCCTGTCACATTTTATCACCAGCAAATTGTCAAGCTTGAATATCTGGGAAGGAAGGGCCGTGTGCTTCAACCAGTTCATATGTGGCAGGGGCGTAAATGTGAATTTGGGGCAGCAGAGAGGCCTGGGGGTGATGGCAGTAAGACGGAGCACCTGCAAGTCTGAAAAAGAAAAAAGAACATCCTGACTGGCTTCTTTTTTTTGGACTAGTGGCAACCTGAGAGCAGCATTGCTTATGCACCGTAGCTTATACTACTAAATCATAAGCATTGCCATGGTATAGATTAACAAAGAGTTTTCTCGGTAGAACAATGTTTTTACAACATCTGGAACATTTCTCTCTTTGTTACTTTACATTTATTCATAATGTTGTCGCCACTAATTCATCTTTACATCAGACCGTGTTGTAGAGAAACAAAACAAGTTCCGGCAATTAAGAGGAAAGTGTGATTTTGCTAGTGTGGAAATGGTTTAACCTGGATGTGGCTTTTTTGCAGTAAAAGAAAGCTGGCATGAGAACAGCATACAGAATGAAAAAGAACAACTTTTTCCCCTAAGAGTTTATAGCCTAAAAAGATAAATTGGATACATCACAATTAAAAGACAGTAAGTGGAGAATCAATGTTCTAGCCTCAGGACAAATGTCTTCACTAAATTGGGAGCGTTCCCTCGCTGTGTATCCGATGCAAAGGGCCACAGCTGATCGAACCTCTGGAGCTTTCATGCCACAGCTCCTGATCATGATGGCACTCGTCAAATATACTTAGCATCGTGGGGAAAGCTATGTAAATTGGAGCTAATTATGGAAAGAGACCTTCACCGTGTGGTGTTTGTGTGGAAATGCTGCCTCAGCTGGGTTTCCCACAGCAGGAGTTACTGCTTGATAAGCTGCTGCCATTTGGTGGTGACTGATCATTCCTGAGGACTTCCTGCTGTAAATATTTGCATTACGTGCTGTCACGTCAGAGCATGGGCTGCTGAGGAGTGTTTGATAATGAAGCGTTCTGCCTCATTTCCATATATGTGCTGCAAGCCAGGATTTAGAGAGTGCATGTACAAGCAGCTGTCTCTCTCATTCTTTCCAAAGGCCGGATTTAAAAACCTCAGCTGTATGTTCTTTATCACTTCATGTCTTACTCTGTGATAGGTGAGTTTTAAAACTGTCTGTGTTTCTGGGGCATTGTTACATAACAAATCAAAGAGTCTGATTTTGAGAGTGTAAGAATAATTGTACTTCAAGTAACAGAGGATAAAGAGAGAGCAGAAGCTTCTAGCGTCTTCTGCATTGTTCAGCAATTGAGGTTAAAAAAAAAAGTTTATGAAAACCACAACATCTGATTACTGCAATTAATCATGGCAAAGAATGCAAGCCAGGTACATCTTTAACACGTGTAAGTGGTGTACCTTGAGAGGCTCATCATTTTCAGGGAGGGAGGCAGCACTTCTGTGGAAGCCCTGGCTGAGGTTTGGTGACTGGGTGTTTGTCAGGACTGCACAAGAGAATCCCCTTTCCCTGTCTTGAGATGAGAAGTAGCCAGAGCTCCCCCAACTTGCCGCTGCCTTTGAATGCAAGGTAAGAAGTAGCATCATAGTACGACCTATTTTCAACCTATCCCTGTATGTTTTCTCCTATTTCGATTACCTGCAAAGGAGATGGAGTCATTCAGGAATGAAAAAGTCAAGGCAAAATGAGCAGGGGAAATGACTGGAAATACTCGCTCAGCTGGAAGGAAGCCTAGACTCTAGCAATCAAACATGAAGTGCTCTCTGGCAGGGTACAGCTCTTTTCCAGTGTAAAAGGGCATCTAACACAGAATATAGATGCCAAGAAACAATTGCTGAGAATGGATTCCCCTGATTAACCATTCAAAGTAAATAATTCTGAAGAAAGTAGCTGATCCATAAACTGTGGGAGGAAAGTCATCTATGTAGGCTTCTGATCTATCGGAAATATCTGCCTGTTTTTGGTTTTCTCCTGATGTGTCATTTCTTTCACAATAGCAGCAATGCTGTCCACATCTCACCTGCCTTACATGCTCATATGTTGCAACCGGTGTAGCCTAACACCATGAAGTGGTATAACATGAGAACACAAGTCTTTGAATTTAAAGAAACTATTACATTGACTGGGGAGTTGCTTCAGCATTTTAACAGCAAGTTCTGCATGTCATTGGTTTTCTGTACCTGTGCAAGCAGCAGTGTGCTCACTTGTGAACAAAAGAACATTGTGGTATCTGGAGTTAAAAAGGTGGCTCACGGTGAGCTCATCAGAGGTAGAAGGAAGAAGTGTACTGGTCGGACTTCTTACTAGGGAATTGGCAAAGATTTTGCTGTGTCCATAGGAAACTGTAGGACTTTGACGTTACCGAGTCCTCTGTGCACTCATCATATGCTTGTTTTGAAATGTTTTAGAGAGGTGAAGTTAAAAAAGAAAGCAAGGAAAGGATTAGGAGTGATACAGGAGGTTTTCATTAATACTTTACTGTTTTCAACACTTTATATTGTAGTACTGCCTGAAGCCTTACCCAGAGATTGGGCTCTAGGGCAGCATGTGCTGAAGGGATACACTTGCCATTACACAGGCTCTAGCTAACGCGTGTGCAGAGGGAAGGGTTTCCTGGCACAATTTGACCACCCCCCTCAGCTACAAAATACAAGGGAATGATTTTTAATGTGAGAACAACCCTTAGCACATTTGTTACAGCTGAAAAATTCCATGAATTCATTTTTTCACTTCCGTTTTGCCTCATTATAAAACCATGGTAGTGTTTTCTAGCCTGGTGTGGCGATACTCAGTTGTGTTCAAGCATACTTTCTCATATGAGCAGCTTCCTAATCGTTGTACAGTTGAGCCCTTAGTTCAGTGTAATTACATTTTTGGTTATGCTTTCTATATCCTAATTAGCACCGATTCAAAGAATGTGAAGGTTAATGACATGTCCAAATTATTTCTTATTGCCACCTCAGTAACACAGGCGCATTTTCAGGATCTAGATACATAGACTATTGTATTTACACTGCAATTACACTGTCATGTAGCGAGCACTCAATTTATATGAATTAGTGGAGTCAGAAGGTGTAACCAGGGTGTAATTGGTCTCCGACTGCAGCGTAACTATAGTGACTGTGTTAGAAATAATAAACTTTACCTTCCTTTTATTTCCTCTACACATATTCTAAATTGGGATGGTTGGCCAGAGATTTTCTTTAAATATGAAGAAAACTTACTTGCACTGAAGGATTCTTCTGAGTGCAGCTCAATAACACTGGCTTTTACAGTCCTGATTCAGTAAAGGTGCAGAGCACATGCTGAAACTCTGCTGCCATTACTGGAAATGCTTAAGGAATTGGCAGAATCTTTCAAGAGGCTATAGAACTAGCAAGCAGAGTCACCTCAAACAGCATTTTCATTATGACAGATTGCAGATAGGTCAATAGCTAAAGTGACAAATTATCTACTTCTGTTCCCTGTCTTGATATCGACTTTTTCAGCTCGATGTGGTTCAAACTCTTATCACCACACGTTCATAGTTTTACACCACTTATGAGAGGCAAGTGCTCAGAATTTATAATCTAACAAGCACAAATTGAGCAGGGGAGGTACAAACTGTTTTCTTTGTGAACATCAGCATTCATTTCCTGAGCAGCAGTCCGTAACTCTCAACATACAGTTATGTTCTTGTTTTATTGTTCTAAGCCAGGAGGAATGCCTCTGCTTTCCAGCACACAGCTGTTTGCATATTTAAATGTTATTTAATTTTGCAGTCTTCATAATTTCTTGATCCATCTGTATGAAAGATGGAGGTGTAGCATCTTTGATCATCATAATGACAGTTTAAATGCAAGCACCTAAGCTTAAGCATGGTGCAAAAAATCACAACGGGTTGGAAAATACTTTTAACACAAGAGTTGGGCCCAAAATACTCTTCAGTGCTTGTTCTGTGCTAAGTCAGCTGCATATTTCACACGTCTTCAAGGACTGCACATCTAGGAGAGAAGGGGCAAGAGCCACCTGTATGGTGTGAGTGCGATGTGGGTCAGCAGGTCGGCACAGAGCTTCCCTTGAATGTGGGACTCATCACCAAGAACGTTCAGCATGCTGACCGTGCTGCTTTGAAGCGATTGACACGGAGTGCCGTGTCAAGCAGTGACTTGGCACATCCTGCTGATGCATTGCAAGCCAGTGCCTTAGAGCATCCTGTGGTGAATCCAGGTGATACTAGAGTGTGAAAGAACCCGTCCTATATATCAAATGTATCCCCGGCAGAGTACCAGCTGTTTGAAGCAGCGAAAGGCTGTGTACCTCTACAGGCAGGGTGGCTGTGGCACGTGTCATTTTCAGTGCACTAGAGAGTGGAACGCGAGGGATCTGAAATGGAAGTTGTGGAGGTCCTGCCAGGGTCATCTTTAGTCCTCTGTTGCCAATGCTTAAGCACCGGGTAGCTTCACACAACACACTGCTGTAGGCATAGCTGCAATGGATTTAAACAGGGAAGAGATTACTTAAGAGAAAAACTGGCATTTATTAAGCAAAATAGTTCTTTAAGTGTTCATCCCTCAGATTTTTCCCACTCTGCTGGCCTGAACGTGCAGTTGTGCAGTCAGAAAAGCAGAGTAGGGACAAAACAAAAAGCAGGATTAAGGCCATCACTTGCACATGCCCCGGTAAAATATTGTCAACTTCTTACCCTCTCATAGACTGTAATTAAGCAGTGCTAATTACAGTGGAGCTGCTGAGCCATCCTTAGGTATCACTGACCACAGCCTACTCTTCACTTTGCAGATCGGTTGCGCCAATTTGGGGCTTCTCCTGTTGCCCTAGTTTCTCTGCACATGTTATTTCAAAGCAAACGCTTGGGTCAAATTTAACCTTACTGAGCATCTGATCCTGCATGAACTTCTAATTATAGAATTAGAGTGGTTTAATTAGCAGACTTGCAGCGCAGCACAGAGTTGAAGAGAAGAAATAAAAAGCATGACAGATGGGAACTGGAGTGATTTTATTTCAGCAACACCAAGAAGATCATTACACGAGCCATTTATTTGTTAATGGGTTCAATACGTGGCTGGTATTTCCCAGCCACTTGCTTTCTGAATGTCTCTTGTTATGGTCACATAATAACTATACTGATAGTCTGCACATCATATTACTCCCTTTTGTAGTTTAGTAAATTATGGAAAGATCAGCGACTGTTCAGCACGCTGCATGAGTATAATTGTCTAGACATTGGCCTTTTACATTCTTCCATACTCCTTCCTGTGCCTGGTCAGATTAATGAAAAACAGTGCAGTTCCTGAGATTTGTTGTGCCAGTTCAGCCATCATCATTTTGTGCTGCCATCAGGTGCCTGATCCCACAGGCCAGCGCTGAACTCACCAACATCCCCTCTCAAGTCTTCTTTCAGACACTCCTGCCAGAGGTTCCTGTGGGCCCAGCTCCTCCCCTGCCCACTGTGGTGCCAGCATTGCCTGCTGGACACAACAGACAGAGATGGCTCCTCTGTGGTCCTTCACATGGAAGGACACCACTGAGAGAGCTCAGCAAGATGCAACCAGCCCCAGCAGAAGCCACACCCAACAGGAAGCTCCTCCAGATGATCAGCTGCTGGTTGATATAATCCTGGCCTCGCCCACCACCCCAACCACAACCACCTGGGTGAGGGCAGAGCCACAGGTGGGCCAGGTTCTGCCTCTGGAACATGAAGCCAGTGGGCAAAACAAAACATTCTGCTGGCTTGTGACTCCTTCACAGGTCAGCTCCAACTTGGGGCCCACAGCTCAGGCCCCAGCACTTCAAAATTGTACAGTGAGTCTGAGGGCAGATATTTTAGTTCTTTTAAGGAGGAGGGAAGGATTTAGACCTCTGGAGTGCACTTCAGAGCTTAAGTTGGTAGACTTCTGAACGAAGCACCTCTCGCTTCCTCCTTTCTAGGAGTTACTTCTGCAACAGGGCATGGATCTGTGGGTGAACATCAGATAAATTACTAGAGGTAATTTAGGCTACTTGTCACAGCTTTCCAGCATCTATCAGTTCATAAGTTGCAAAAATACTTGCCCTGATGTTGCCTTTACAAAATAGATTATTTCTGCCCTTTCCTCCTGCATTTATCAGTTTGTTTTGTTAAGATCAATTTTGTACAAAGTCTCACTGGGTGCTCTAGAGGCCTGCTAATGGTTTAAAAAAAAGAGAACGTTGAGTTCTAGCCATTTTTGTGTGTGTTTGACTGTTATTTAGTGAAAGTGCCTTTCATACTTGGCACAATCTTGATTTTAAAAACCACACTTTTAAATGGGGGGAACAGAAAGGAAGAAGATTTCTGCAAAGGCGAGTCCTCTCCAGTATCCATCTAGTCCAACACCCAGGACTATAGAAGCCACAGGAATCCTGCAGTGCACAGGCATGAAATGCTCCAGGTCAAATTGTGTGCATCTGCAGTACCGCCTGATGAGGCATAAAGAGGAAAGGGCCAGGGTCTGGTTTTCTGTGCTCCGTTACGTTTCCAGGACTGCTTGTCCACATCATGACTTTGCTGACCATAACGTTTTCACCAGCTGCCCTTTCTTGGTGTGCACTGGGGAGGCATGGGGGCTAGCTGTTGGAAGAACTTGTGTCTCTGTTGCAAGTGGGGTGCACAGAAATAATTTTGGGCCTACCGATTCTATGCTTTCTTTCTTCCCACAGTAGCAAATTTTTCCTTGTAATTAGACCTTACAAGAAAAAAGTCCTTGCTTTCCTCAATTTTGAATTTACTGTTGTTCAATTTTGTTGTCTTGTGCCATGTTGCAGGATTGGTGAAGATGGAGATAAGAAGCTCTTGATCTCCCATCTGTGTACTGGTTTGTGTTGCTTGTGGCTTCACCATGTTTCCTTTCACTCAAGTTCTTCTAAGGCGTTTTGAAAGCTTGTATGTCAAGTGATGCATGATTCTGACCAGCATGTTCTCACACAATTTTTAACACAAAATTAGATTCTTCCTTAAGGCATAAGCAGGCATTTTCAGGACTTCTGATATCCTCTGGTACTCGTGGATGTCGAGGAAGTTCTTTGTGTGTTTATATAACAATATAGGAAGAGAGAGGAAATGTTGAGTGTGGATGATAACCACGTGGTTTTGTGTAGAATTGCAGCTGAGGTGGAGACTTTTGAAGCAGAATGGTGTTGATTAGCTAAGAAGTCTGAATCGGTTGGGATGAGATGTACCAATTGCTGTATCTGTTGGACTCCGTGACCCAGGAAGTCATTTGCAGTCCAGTGTTTCTGGGAGGTCACTGGCTTTTCGTCAGCATAAGCCTGCGTTCTCGTGGTCATTACAATTATACTGAAGCTTTTAAAAGACTACCTGAGTTAATGCCTGAATTCTAATAGTTCAGATTCTAATCTGGGTAATTATGATCCATCTTTAGTACCTGCAATTTCAAATTAGTTTAGCTTTATTTCGTGTGCTGCCTGGCTTTGTTTTATAGCAATGGTGTTGGCCATCTTTATGTTTCATCTCATGTGTGGGTGCCAATGCGTTACCTCTCAGGTATGTTCTAAGAATTAATCTTTTCTGAAAGGATTAGAAATTCCAAAGGAAAGTTGTTGTCATAGTCTTTAATCTGCTATTAATTCGTATTAGCTGATGCGACAAAGCGGAGGACTTGCAAGTATTAGCCATGCTGAAGAGTGCAGTGGCAGGTTTCTGACTGACCTGTCCACCCAGGACACTATGTCCATCCATACCATCCAGTATAACTGTACCATACTAAGCCATGGTCATTAAATTAGAAAAGAGAATAGTGAAGGAACTAGTTTTGTAAAACTCTTGTGATACCTCTGTAATGATATGAGAATAGGACATCCGGAAAACTTGGTAAATACAGTGGAATTAACAGCTTCTGGGCTTATTTCTAAAATATCTGTGATATTTGTAAGAGGTCAGTGATTTCTAAAACAACATTAAGATGTCAGAGGCTCATCTTATTTCTTGAAGATGGTCTTTTGATTAACAGTATCTGCTGCTGGGTTTCAGACACGCTGCCCAGTGAAAAGGGAAAAGGAAGCTTCGTCAGTGGGGAGAGATGCTTAAAAAGATGTGGCTACAGTTTTTAAGTCTACTGGTGTAGATCGTGGTAATCTGAAAGCCAGATGCACTGCAGTGATGGAGAACTTCCTGCCTGGTCAGCGGGTCTTGCTCTCAAAGCCTGGGTGGGCTACTGCACAAATAAAGGCTAGATACAATTTGCTTGTCATTTACATAATATTTTTTTGCCTGGCCATTTAAAATTATTTTGCTGTATGGCATGATGCTTAGAACAGCAGCTTTGGAGTATAAGTTGTAAGAGTTGAGGAAAATCTGATGGGTTTTGCAGACAAAGAGCTTGGAGACTTACCTGAAGTCTCTGTCTGGGGTCTCCTGATGCACGGACCAAACTGCCTTGTGTCCTCAGTTGCAGTTGGAGCTGTATCCTGCAGGTTTACACGTGAGGGAAATGTGCAGGACACAGAGAGGAGAGATGAACTAAATAGATCAGTGGTGAATTTGCTGTGCAAATGCAAAGTATAATTTTACAAAGCTTTGATGCATAGTTGAGAACACTGAAAATTTCTTGAGTAGGTGTACAGATTATAAAGTCTCTAAACCACCTATTCCTAAGTTAAAGGTTGCTGCGTTCCCCTTGGCCAGCTGGAAAGCTGACACGGTGGAGGAAACCAGACAAATGGGTGTAAATCCTCTTCTCGTGTCTGCACATCCATATCTCCTGTATCTGTATCTGAATGGAAGCCCAGGTAGGAACTTAAGCCGAGCAATCCCTCACTAAGCATCTTTCAGCAAATTTCAGCAACTAGCATTCCCTGTTGTGGCTGTTTCGAGCACTGGGAAGATCTCTTTACTTCAGAGCAGCAGCCAGACAAACAGCCAGACATGCAGAGGGAAAGGAGGAGGTCATAAAACTTGCCAGAGGTAGAACTGGAGCCTGCACTGAACCTCTCTGTGCAAAACCCTGCAATGAAGTTTCCTCTCTACTCGAGCTGATAGATGCCATTGACTTCAGTCCTGATCGGATTTTCAGTAACCAAGGCTTTTCCAGTAGCCAGTGCTCTCCTGTGGAGAGAAGAACATTATTGTAATTTCAATATGCATGACCCTTTGTAAAAGTAACCAGTACTTAAAATCTGTCCTGAAGTAACCCATACCCTCAGCAACCCATATACAATCAGCACGCACGACTGCGGAAATGACTGGGAGGTGAACTTGCACATGTTTTAGAACTTGTGGATTTGTAGGTCATTTTGAATGTCTGTGGCGTAACTCACAGGTTGTTTCAGTGGAAATACCCTAAATGGGTGAAAGAAAAGAGCAGGTGGTGACCGGAAGCTAAAAGGTTCTTTAAGAACCCGGCACACATGAGAGCCCACAGGTACCTGTCCTTTGAGTGTAGTGTGCAGGAATGCTCCTGTCTATGTCCATTTGCACGTGTATGCAAGCCCTGTCATGATCGTGTCATCCTTCCCACCTAGCTGCTTTTTTTTATTGGCTTCTCACATTTTCTACTCTTACTTCTCAGTTGTGTATGTCCCATTTTTTCTGCTGGTGATTCAGCTTTTATCTGAATCTCAAATATGTCTTGGATTTCCTATACTTAACTTCTCACAAAACCCAGGTGATCCAAAAATATATCTCTAATGTTATATTGGGAAAAGGTTATGCTCAGAGACATCTAAAAAAAGAAATAAGTATTACAGTTTATATTCATCAAGAGTCAGACTTAATGCTTCACAGTTATCTTTTAGGTTTACATTTCCTGGTTTCTAGGAGCTCGACAGGATAATCATGTTCCCTTCATGTAGTTTTGCTGATGGAATACAGTTATATAATATTGCATACTTTTTTTGAATCATTTCTGCTATAATTATTACTTGTATGAAAGATTAAGAACAAAAGAGGTTCAAGTGGGGAAATCAGTGTAGGTCACTATGTTATATATCAGCAGATGTGCATAAGAATATTTCTTTAATAGAATTTTTGAACTCTTTGTTCATTTTTAATCCTTGAATCTCTTGAGAAACATTTTTCCACTTCCATTAAATATCTAGGGTTTTTTTCCAGCTAGCTAGCTGAGTTCTCAGACAAGCACATTGCCATCCATACTGAAAGCTTGCAGCCACCTAATATCTCCAATTTAAAAGCAGGCTTAAATTCTTACATCTGTAAAGTCTAATGTAAAGCAACTGAATTTTCTTACACAGTTCCCTTTTTAACTCAACGGGTCTGATTTTTATTTACGCCGAGGCCCTTTTTGCCCTTATGGCAATGCAGTAGGACTTTATGGTGAACACAAGCATAAACCTCATTAATTAGACCATATGTTGATATTCTTAGCAATGGACCACCAGCATCACTCATACTACCTGATTAACCCTGGGCAATTGTTAAAGCTTCCTTCACAGGAATGGATATTTTATATATATATATATATAATGGACTATATTTCAGGTACCAACATGTTTATGACCTTTTGTCTAGCAGACTGTGACTGTACTAGGACCGTGATGCCAGAGGTGAAGTGTGTGAGGGCAACTACCATCTGTCACCATAGAGCTGATTCAGAGATATGGGAATAGTTAAGCCTAACACCGGAAAAGTCTGGAAGTGCCACTAGTTGTCAAGAAACCCTGTTTTTAATAGCAACCTATTTATTTCTCTCATTTTTCCCAAAGGATCTAACTTAGCTTTGCCAAGAGGCAAGTATGAAAGCTGCTGCCATCAGATTTGAGTTCCAACAAACCTGTACTGATCAATGTTGAGGTTTTTATGGGTTTTTTCAGTATTTGGGTTGAGTTTTTGAGATGTATCTGAAAAGGAGGAAGGGAATTTTTTAGGATGTGAAAACTTTGGGATCTGGAACTTCAGAAATTAATTGCTTGCTTTCTTTAGAACATCCTCTACTACTCTTGTCTTTGTTTTTCATTCTTCTTTTATAGAGCCTTGCCTTTTCTCTTTCCCTCTTTTCTTTTTCCACTTTTCCTTTTCTTGTAATTTTCTTTACGATTTTTTTGGCTGCTTCCTTTCACCGTTTTGAAGAGCTTCTTGATTAGGAGGTCCAGGCTGCCTGAAAAGCATGCTGGGCTCTGGCCCCGACCAGCCTTTGGCATCCCTTGGCTCCTCTCAGACAGCTGGCAGATAGCGGTTACTGTCAGCCTTGAAGTGGGGTGATGAAAGCTGCCAGGCACCCCCGGACGTGTGAGGTATCTCCTGCTTTGCTGTGGGCGTTGAGCTGTGGCTCCATGTGAGACTCAACTTACAGGTCTGCTGGTTTTTCTGCTGCCTCCCTACACTGTGCACTAGCACCCTGTGAATCTTCATGTTCTTTGGAGCTGCTACCATGGAGAGGGTGCTCAGGATTTATTTTTCAGTTGTGCCTTTGAGGGTGAGGAATGGAGGGGAAACTGCCAAGTCTGTCTTGTGACGTCCTCACTTTCTACTAAGAGTGATGCATCATTGATGGGGGCTCAGCATAGACTGCTTCAGTGTCCTGCAGTTCAAGGATATATAAAACTGCTGCAGCATAAGAGGATAGAATATTAATGCCGTAAAGTTAGTGGCCAAACTCTTGCCACTTTCAGAGGGGTCAAAATTGACTGCCAGTTTCAGCAGTGATCCTTCATGTCTTGCTGTAGACTGGCAGTACAGCCTGCCCCAAGATGGGAGGGGAGAAGTTCTCTCTTGTTCTTCTCTTTCCATCTGGTTAAGGGGGCATAGCCCAAAAAGTCGGCACGGATCAGACCTGCTTCAATATAGCCCAAAGGTTTGGACACTGACCAAGAAAGTTTTGTCCCTTTTGCTGCAGGAAAGGAGAAGAGCAGAGTGAGAGCTGCTGCTGGAAGGGCAGCCTCATGACAGAGCACTAGCCTCTGCTCGCCATGGTCTCCAGCTCCAGCCATAGAGCAGCAACAGCCCAACTCTGCTCTCCTTTCCTTGCCATCATTGCTCATACAGCTGCAGACAAGTGAGCGTGGGGGCTGCCTGCGCAGGGAAGCCAGGAAGGGATGAGCTGTTTGCCTGGCAGAGGGCAGGGATCTCCCTCGTGAGGATGCGGGGGAGATGTTCTCTGCAGAAGACACCTGCTTTCACACAAGCAAATTTTGCAAGGGGAGGAGTCTGGGGAGCAGAGGACACAGAGTTTGTGTGGTGATGGGAGACCCTTCTCTTCTGTGTGAGTACTTGATGAGGGCAGTGTGGGTGGTGTGAGTAATACGGGGTATGAACCTCTGTGTTGCCTTGCTGTGTTCCACAGAAAGGTTTCCCAGGGTTGACTGGAGTGTTTGAGATTAATTCTGCACTGATTTACATCAAAACCGACACATGCAACAGAAGACACCTCTGCTGATAAGACGTGATTTATTTATTAAGATCTGCAAGAATTATATCATTATACACACTGTAGTTACTGATTTCTCTGCAGTAACAATGCTCCTCCATTTAGTTTACATTC
>JAVSBS010011434.1:93034-109640 GCA_033124195.1 Coracias cyanogaster | reverse complement strand
AAAATGTTGCCAGAGTTAGTAACGCTTTTTCAGTCTCTCAGATTCTTTGGCCTTGTAGATAAAGAGGTGTCAGGAGTAATAATTTGTGAGACTGCTAACGAATGTTGTCTCAGTGGGCCCTTTTATCAGCTAAACTATCTAATTTACGGCTTGATTCAAAGTATACAAAGACCATACCTTGTAATACATTTGGGATATCTTATTCCAGTGGTTCACAAGCAATTCATTTACATTTATATCACATCCATATTAAAAGCTTCATTACGGCCACGTATCAGAAAGGCTTTGAGCTCACAATTATTTTATCAAAAGTCTTTGGTATCAAAATAGCTCAATTTGAGTCTTTCTGAAATTAACAGATTAACACATCACAAGGATTTATTTACCTTCTTCCTTAGTGAACAACAGCAACAAAATGTTACCTTTCTCAATGCAAAATTACTGCTATTCATATATCTGTTTTGCCAGTTAATAAGATGCAAATCAAGCCAGACCTTCCAGAGACATCGGAAGGAACTAGGATTCCTTTCCATTGGCTGTTCCATTTCTTTCCATTCTTTTCCATTCCACTGGTACCGCAGCAATAACCTCTCTATTGTCACAAATCTTTTCAGCTGATACAGACTTCTCCTTTTCAATACCTATGTTTTTGGTATACTGTCACCTTCAGTATCATTACTTAAAAACTAGGTTTCCAAATGATGGTTGATTTAGTTGCAATTTAAAAAAAAGGTGTAAGATCATTAGTCTGGCTGAGGACCATTGTATTAGGTGCTGCACCAACACAGAGCCATCGTGCCTTAAGCTGTGCCTTCTACCAAATCAGTTTTTAAAAAGAAAAAGATATTAGAATGGGAGTGAAAAATCTCAAAGTAGGCCAAATCCCAAGAAATGCTGAGCAACATCAGTCCATTTCAGATGACTTGCGTTGCTTGCTTTGCTGCCCAGATGCTCCAGTGAGACCCTATGTTAAAATGAACTGTGCAGAAACAGTCTCTTTCTAGAAGTTGGTGACAAAGTGCTTTATTCTTTCTGTAGTTTTACTGAGTACATGCTTGAACAAAATCTAACTGGTTTCACTGGAAGTTTTGCCTGAGAAAAGATTTCTGGGTTGAATAAAAAATGTACAACAAAGAAAGAAGTAGCAACTGGTGCTTCAAGGCAGAAGGAGATCACTAGCTTCTTGAGACAGCAATAACTGAGAGTTTGCATTGCGTCAGCGGTTTGTTTTCTTCAAGTTTGCTTCTTTGGAAACTGGAAGTTAGTCCTGTGAAAGGTTAGTTCAGATTAATAGGTTCTTTAGCAACACTGATCTCAAAGAAGATAATTTTCTGTGATTAAGCTTCTTAATCATTTACATGAGGATTGTATTATTATAGCTTTCATTATTTAAAATACCAAGAGAAGTACTGCGAACCTAATTTAGCTAGATTAAATAGTCTTTAAGGAAAGCTATGCAGTGATTTTGCAGTTCCTATCCGACATGACTTTTCTGCTGTTACCAGTAAATGTCACACTTCTGATACGGCGGCTGAAAGTGTCAGAGCTCTCTCACATGAAGTACAGAAAGAAGAAATGTGCTAAGCTTCCCAAGATGCACCAGCCAGTTCCAAAGGGTCGTGGTTTAGCAGCAGTGTAACGCACTCGCTGAAAGCCCTTGGAACCATTCTGTTGGCTGGTATATTTAGAAAGTGTTATCGTGAGTTTTGCATGATATGCCTCCTAGCTATATGTTGCATCAAATAACTTTTTTCAAGCTTTAATGTTTCACATATCTCCTGTGTTTGCACGCTATTTATTTATAAGTGTTCTTGTGAAACAAGTGGCCAGAAGATCTGAGTATTTCACAAACATTCATGCATTTATCCTGCAGCTTTCTAAGAAATATTGGTTATTTTTGTGTGGCTTTCAGATCAGGCATTCAGGTAATGGAGATACAAATCACAACTGAAAGTAGCATTAGATCTGCTAAGAGTCATTTGACAATAGCAGTTACCATGAGATGCTGGATCAGAACGCAGATGTATGATACACTTTACCTTCCAACCAGTTTTTGAAATGCTGGTGAGTGACTTTAGAATAGGAGTTCTAGCCACTAAATTTTGTTGAATATTGCTATAAACCTGCCTCTTCTTCAGCTCAAGCTAACTTGCCGAGATATATTCTTTATAAACCTGAGTTACTAATCACTCAACTTTTTCTTACCTGTCAGAGCTTGTGAGAAGTTCAGGTGACTTTCCCACACCTGTGCCTACAAAGTACTGCAGTGCTCTAACAGCTCTAAAGGCCTCAGAAGGCTTTGAATGCAGCTTCTCCTTTATTCTGCATGACACAGGCCGCCTTGCTCCACGTGTGGAGCTTTGTCTGAGCTGGCTCAAACGGGTCTTACAGACATGTCGTCTGGATCTGAGGTCACCGAGAGATGGTACTTTGCTCCAGTGGTTAATTGCTTGCAGTGATAATAACTCCCCCTCACTGTGTTAAGCTGTTCACATTAGCTGTTCAGACTTTTTCTGTTTTCCTTCTTGATTAAGAGAATTAAAATGGTAGCCTGTCTTTCAGCCATTTTAAAATAATTTATTTCTCCTTTTCATTTATTAAGAGACCTATTTTCTTCCTGATACCTCTGAATGCCCCTTCCTTCCACAAATTAGAATCCCTTTCATTTTCCCTTGTTCATTCTCTAGCTAGAAAAAATATTTTCTCCTCTTTTCCACTGTTTTTAATATCTTAAAATATAAACCTCACATGACAGAAATGTTTTGATTTTTCCTCGCTTAGTCATTTTTTTTTAATCTTAGATCTTTAAACACCTACTTATGCGACTACACCAGCCAATTCTTTCTTTCACACATCCTTTTAGAAGAGTAAAATGGAGTCTGCCTGTAGATTTGTAGATTTCTGAGAGCACAAAGAACCACTTTAATGATCTAACTTCTTGCACAACACCAGTTGCAGGACATCGTTCAGTAGCTGATCATGTCAGTAATCAATTGTACATTAAGTTGAATATTTCTCGATTCCCCTGCATTATTTTGCTGTGTTGGATTTTTAAGGCATTCTATCATTGCACATTACTGTTTGATTTCTAAAATTCCTTAATATTTGCTTCTTGAAATCTAATACCAGATGCAGTAGTTCTGTGGATCTGTGCTCACTTTCCTTACTATAAATCTTAGTATCATACGCTGCTGCACGAATCTCATTGGCATTTCCAAACCAACACAATATTGCTGTGCTCTTACTGTTGAAAGGTTATGGCAGTAGCTATACTAGTAGCTAAAATAATTTCTATTGCTTTAAAAAGCAAATAGTACTTATGTGCCTCCTGGTGAATCCTGAGCAAGCAGGGTTTTGTGGTTCCTTCTCTGATGCCACCACCATGTCTTAGGTAGCTCAGCTCAGCATATGCACTGTGAAGCTGGTTTATTTTGTGTTGATAGATGAACTATCAGGATCTCGGTCAGATGACAGTAGTTTTACTTCTGTCATTAATAAGCAGATCATAGAGACAACACATTTCATTTTGGTATTCACCAGGCTAAATCACAGTCTAGACTGTGGTCTTTCTAGTGACCTTTTGGTCTTTCCAGTGTCCTAGTGCCTTTGCAGGACTTCATTAGTTATGCTTTTAGTTATGTTCTGGGCAAGTTTGGCCTAGACCAGGATGTCTTCATCTTCTTGGAGCATCAGGTAGCTCATGAGGAGTATGTATCATTTCCTGGTTCTGAGAACATGAGGCTAGTTTGCTAAAGAGGAAAAATGTGAACTCAGTGAGTTGACCATAAAATTGCTGGGCCTTAATGGTCTTTCCCACAAGTGTCAGTATAGGTAGCTGCAAGACATCTATTGTCATCAGTTGGATGGTGCTTGGAAACACGAAGGGCGTTCAGTACTTGTCCTTTTGTTGGAAGGGATTTGCTGACTGTATTAGAATATCGATATAAGTTTCTCAAAACTAGTAGCTCTGCTACTCTTTAGTCTTTGACCCTTCTGTTGGTTTGTAGACTCTACTTCAGTGAAGTAAAATATGCACCATCAAGAGAAAGTATGGACTCAGCCTTCTTGAGACACGTTTATAAACTGCATAGAATAGCCTTGGGGATTTCTAGGAAAGGTCTTCCACAGCTATTGGCAAAAGCTTCTCATCCCTTGGGCAGAACAGCTTCTAACATTTTCAACTTACTACTGACAGAGTGATGATCAGACTAAATGTAATGAGTTTAGAGAACAGACTGCTCCAGACTGTGGTTCTTGCTCCGATTCTCCATCCTTTTCTGTGGTATTCCGACATGGAGCATGGGACTGGATCAGTACCGTGCTGTGTCTGCAGGGAGCTGACATACTCATCTTTACAATAGTTTTGCTGATCATTACAGTCAGGGGATGGCAAGATATAAACCTGGAATTCATTGGTTTCACTGAAGGTTTGAATTCAGTTGATCTCAAACCACTGCTTAAATATTTAGTGTCTTCAGAACCTCTTACTGAAGGCATTACAGATAAGAGAGAAATATTTTCATTTGGGGAAGCAGAGTAACTGGGATTCTTCTGTTGGGATGTTACAGAGCAATGGTAAGGGAGTTACCTGAGCCTTTGGTCACATCAAGTTCCTGCATCCATAGGTTCCACTTCAAATGAAATGGACTTCCTCTGGATATCTGCAGATGCCTGTGTAGCTTTATTCAGAGCTTTTGCATTTTTGATGCTCTGTTTTTCACAGTGCTGAGAATTTGTGGTGAGATATGTAAGTATAACTGGGATGTTTGTCCCTGAGAAAGCTATTTCTGCTATCCCTGTGTGTTTGGACATTAAAAATTCAAGTTTCTAACAGACATTTTTATACAACTTGTTGTATTACGCAGTTTAAGCAAGAAAATGACGCAGAGAAGATTGCCTATTGTGTGCTTAGCTAAATTATTTTTTCTCATCCAAATACAAAAATTAGACTACTAACTATGATTAGGAGTACCTTCATCTTCACGGTTATGCTCAATCCCCGCAACTGGGAAGAGGGTGGTAGGTCATTGTAATATGTATGTTCTTTATGATACATAATAAATAAGTATACATAATTGAGCGCTAGTTATTTTCTTTTCTATCAATAGACCATTTCTTTGCACAGTGGTACCCAAAGGTATAGCGGTCTCTCTTTGAAGGAAAAAAAATCAGAAACATATACAGCAATAAATATTTCAGTTTCAGAATCTTTTGAGGAAACATCAGAGAGGAAGAAAATAAGATCCCAGTGGTCTTTCTCTCCTCTTATATGTTCACAGCCTGACACTATTACACTGCTGGACCTTGTCATTCATCGTGCTTTTGCAATCTTGGTTTCTATTTCTGGCATGTATTTCTAACAGTACAACTTCCAAAGCGAAAGAGTTTGCCGCGTAGGATTTCAGCGGGCTGATAGATGAGATACGTACTGGTTACATAGAGATCGTATGCTCAAAAAACAAAATTCGGTGTTATTGGTTCAAACCAGATCGTTTTCTTTGTGTTGCTAGGACCACGGCAGTACGTGCTGTCAGCAAAGCGCTTTCAAACAGGCTATTAAGTAGTGATATCCTCTAGTCGTCGTTAATTGTTGGAGAATGTCACGAGAATGAGATACTTAAAATACAGTCTGTTGCAGTACCATCTGTCCAACAGCTTTTGAATATCTGCAACATGAATTGTGTGGGGGAATAGATGATTAAAACCAACCAGAGCAAGAATGGTTCTTTTTACCTTACACATTTTGTTGTGTTGGCTATTACCATATGTTAAGGAAGCAAAATACAACTGGGTGAGTCTTAGTTCTTGAAATAGCTGTTTTCTGGGAAAAAAAAAAGCTGATGTTGGTGTGGAATGTGTGTGATTTTCAGATTCATCCAAAATATTTGCCTGGAGGGTTTTACATGGCCTCCCATGTATTCTGCCAGAATAATTGGGCTTTTAATCAGAAGAGAATTAAAAGACTGTGAAAATTAATGTTTTCAAAACCTTCCTGAAAGAAAACATGTATGTGTTTAAATTGAATGTTTACGTATACACCTAAGCAGTTTTGGAAACTTTCTTGACTAATACTTTGTATCTCTTTAATACAGCAAGAGAAAGTGGGCAGAATGCAGTTGAGTGCTTATAGCCCTGTGTGAAATAAAGCTTTAAGCAGAGGAGGAGAATCTCCATGCAAAGAGTGGTGGAAAATAAGTTAGCTACTGAACTTGCTAGTAGGAAGAAGTGCTTATATTTTTTTTAAAAAAAGCTTAGAGATGCATCTGGAAAAAGATAAAGTCAGAGGCTTTAGTGTGTAGCGATTGAGCCAAAATTAACAGTATACCAGTAATTGGTTTGCATTTCATTGGCTTCACAGGGACAAATTGTAACGGACTTTGTCTTTCTTCAGAACATTATGAGTAAGTTTTGAAATAAGTGCCTGGGGATTTTTTGTTTGCGTAACTTATCTTACACTCCCTAGTCCGGCAGCTAGGAAGCTCTGCTTAAAATTTTTCCTAATTTACTACAGGTAAACTTTAACCTGTGCAGGGAAAAAAGTGTTTTCAAGTGGAAAAAACTGTACAACAACTCACGTAGAAAAAGTGGTCTAAAAGCTAAGAGTTTTGGAAAGATAAAATTGATGCCTAGGAGAAGTGACATGCATTGGGTACCAGAGAGTTACCTGGAATGTAAAAATTAATCCGTTTTTTTACCTTCCTTCAGATTTCCAGGCTTTTGGTCTGAAGAAAGGCATGTTCTTCAATCCAGATCCTTATCTGAAGATTTCCATCCAGCCTGGAAAACATAGCATCTTCCCAGCACTTCCTCACCATGGACAGGAGAAGAGGTCTAAGATCGTGTGCAATACGGTTAACCCAGTCTGGCAAGGAGAGGTAAGCAGTGCTGGGCTAAGACTTGTTCTTAAAACATGGAAATTAGTCTAGCAGTATCCCTCTTTTCTTTCTTCCTTTAAAATTCCTTTATTGGCTGAATACTTGTTGACCTAACTGCTTGATGTATTTCATGACTTCTTGTCTTAATGCAAAAGGTTTAATTAGCTAGAAAGATGAATGATACATTAAAAGTTTCAGCATGGGTTGTACTTTGTCGATGTAATTTATGAAGTTGTTAATTATTGAAGGCAGGCATAAAAGAGAATTGAAAAATAAACTTGGGCAGTGTGAAAGGCTGCTGCTAGATTGTCACGGTGTTGTTACGCAGAGAGGAGACATATAAAGCAGAACAAGTATAGCATGCAAATGAAAAGAATCTATGTGATTGAAGAGCATCAGTGGCAATATAAATTAAAGGCAACTTTGGCACATTTGCCCGTCACCTTGAAGAAATACTCTCTAGTCTGCTGCTTCTTGTTGGAAGGGCTTAGTAGGTATTAATGAGATCTGAGAGTTCAATTGCTGCCTGCTGTTTTTAAATTACATGCGAAATGACAATAGGCAGCAAAGAATACGGAATCTCTTTGGAATTAAAGGAGCATGACATAATGGGTGTGATTTACTGGTGTTCTCTGTCAGACCAATATCTCCACTGCAGGAAAGAGTAAAAGTAAATAAATAGACTGAATAGATTTGTTCAAATTAAAATGCAAATTTTAAAGTACTTTAGGGATAATTAGGTCAAACTGTATAGACATGAAAGTGTGAGTGGGGAAAAAAGGCAGCGGACATGTCACTGAGTCCTACTTGGAAGGGAATGGTCACAAAAACTAGGTACCCCATCAGGCTGACAGGTCAGCCGGTGTGGCAGAGGTTATATATGGTGGGGGGGACCACCTTGAAACTTCTCTGAGAAAAACACCTTCTAACAGGACTTAATTAAGTGGAAGGCCCTGTCATGAGGCATCCACCAAGACGTAACTTCTCCATAGCTCCAAGCATCAGATATATCTGGCTGACAGGTCTCCCATCAAGCTGAGGAGCTGGAATTAACACAGAGGATCAGGGAGCTGACAGAGATCTTTCAGTGAAGTGCGTAAGACCCAGGCCTAGAGGCAGGCAGGCATGAAGGGGAAACTTGCCGTAGGTGCGTCACACTCAGTGTGTGTGATTGTGGGAGCTGGCAGCAAGTGTGGATGCCAGGAGTCGACACTCAGAGGAAGACACAGGGCATGAATATGGTCCCACCATTCTGTATCAGCCAGAGCTGACTGCTGAGGTGGCACCCAGGCTGTCCTTATTCAAAGAGGGATGGAGCAGCTGTGCCAATGGAGGCTGAAAACAGGCATTTTAGAAGCACTCAATACTGGTCAGAAGTCTTCTCTCAAGAAAGACAACCCCCAGCCAATGTTATTTGTTCTCATTTCAAAGTACTTTTGCGCTGCTGGAGGAAAAAGTAACCAAAGAGTAAGAATGCAGCCCTGATAAAATGTCACGGGTGTCTTCTCTGGCTATGCAAGATGGCTGAGTTTGTGAGCTGACATTTCTTTTCCAGCAGATTTTGGCAGTGAGAAAAGGAGAAACAATGAAATGGTCTAATTACAGACATCAGAAAGCAAAAGAGCACAGCTGGCTTCCAGCTCCTCTCTTCAGCCCCCGCTTTTCTTGATCGCGTGCAAGCACACTGCTTCTCCCCGCCTGTTGTTAGCCTGTTAGTGGCTAAGGAGCCTAAAACAGCAGAGCTGTCGCTCAGCATGTTCTCCTTCTGCAGCAATACTGAGATGTTTAGCTGTGTCCATTGTGTTGCAGTCTATGCACATCAGTTAGTCTAAAGTCTCTGTTTTGTTACTGAAAACCCACTTTGGTTTCTATTACACAGAAGAGTCTAGGCTTGTTTTTCTTCAAATTTGTCCGTTGATGGGACAAGGGGAGAAGGAAGGCTGCAAACTCTTGCTTAATTGTGGTGGTAGCCATTCTTCTGCCCACCCTTTTCGCTGCTAGATGTGAATATATGAAGTGAAAAATATTGAGGAATCGCAACCATTTCATTAAACAGATCAGTCACTCGTTGTTTTCCCCAAAAAATATTTCAGGCAGTATATTATTTCAGAAGGGTGTCTCTTTCCTAAGGTTCTCTGTCACTACATGTAAATAGAAGCCAGATGTTCTTTTTTTCTCTTTTCTTCCATTTGGTTGAATGATGTATCTAATTTGTTTTGGCTGCTAAGCTTGAAAAAATCTGGAGCATATAAATAAAACTATAGAAATAACTGGTATCTTTATATATGTTCTTGGTTACCCTTGAGCAAATGCAGAAGTGAAAGAATTTACTTAGTTTTGTAGGGCCTCAACACCAAAGTGAAGTCCAACAGACTGAGAGAGGACTCATTTACTTACATTAATTCTTTCTGTTATTTTCCCTCATATACTTACCAGGTTGTTCCATTTGCATAGTAACTACCTGCATTATAGCAGCAGTCTGGGAGCACCGTACCTCAGGCAATTTTTCATCTGTCTCATGTAATATTGATGATCATCTTCATTTCACTCAGCACAAGTTATCATGACTTAAAGCTATTCTTCCATTTGCGATACTTTGTACAGGACATAAGGAAATGGAAATTTCTTACTAATTGAGGAGTAGCGTGTGACATTGTGACACTTGCAGCAAGGCTCTGCATGAGATGAGGATTGTTCACTGAGATAAAAGCCAAGGTGGTATCTTCCGCTGGTAGAGAGGCATCTTTTTGTTATATTTTTGTATGTTTTCACATGCTCAGAGAAGCATAAGATCAGATTCTGCTAAGCCAAAGTGTTGAATATTGCCATGTGGAATGATGACAAGTGGTAAGTACTTGGAGGGAGATCCATACTAGCTATTGATGGTGCCGATGCCTCTACAGGGTCAATGAGGAGAAGTAGGCAGCTGAAGACAAGTATCTTCAGACAGAGAACTTGTTGCTGAATCAGTTAATAGTCTTGCTTGTTTTCTTACTCCTTTCTCTACTTTCGACTGGTGCGTTCTTCAGCGACATTTATACTGTTAAATAAGTGAGTTCCTGGGAACTACGTGCCACCGGGACAGCTTGATTGTAAACCCCTGGGTTAAGCAGATACTGCAGTGGCAAGCCACATAGTTGTCCTATCATGCTGATTTGAGGTAAAATGCGAAGGAGATCTCAGAAGGAAGTGCCCACTTCCCAAATCTTCTGTACATCTAGTAGAATTGAGAAGGGTGAATGTTGACTGTATCTCTTCTAATATTGATATAGGAAAAATAATTACACTATTCCCGTATTTTTTCATATTGAGACAATGTGTCTGCTGCCACATTCTTTGGAAAAAGCTCCTGTAAGAAGATTTAATTTGTCAGCAAGCAGTGAAATGATAGTTCAGACAAGCACTAGAGATCATTGGGAATCATAAGCAACAAACCAAAGTGGTTTCAAAAGCAGTTCACATACCTCCAGCTGGTTAGGAAATTCTCTCTATGGTTTTTCAGATGAAGTACTTCAAGCCTCCGGACTTTCCCTTAGACATATTTATGGAGCTTCTTTCTTAACTGTGACAGTTTGAGCTCACTGCTTCTTCAGCTTTTGTTCATTTACTACTGAGTGGATAGAGGCCCTCAAGGAATGGCCAGTGAGATGACTATAAAAATTAGCTGTTGCAACCTACCAGGTAGTAGGTAGGAAGTGTCATCTGCTAAATGACACATTGACTTTCAACTCTGATAATTAGATTGCTTTAGAGTGGGAGCCCAAAAATAGGATAAAAATGATCCCAACTCCCTGCAGCGTCACTGATTGTTTCTTTGCCGCAGCCTTTACAAATAGACTTAAACTATAGCTGAGGCACAAAATAGTATTTTGGGTCCTGCTTCATCACGCTGAAGATAGCTGCATTTAGCTGGCGAATTAATTGATGTGTATAAGCAAAGGTGTTCCCTACTCTGTTACAGGAGCACTTAACAAATAGTAGTTAATGCGTTAGGTGCAATAAACAGAATTACAGTGTTTTCACATGTGTAACTTGTACACGCTGCACCTCAGATAACCCCCAACCTTTCAGAAACGCTGCCCTTGAATAAATTCTCGTGTAACCTGTCTCTTCAGATTACCAACACAAAATCAGGAGGAGGAAACAGCGAGGGGCTCGGACGCCAGAGGGGGCTGGTTTAGGGAGAGAGGGTTTCTGTAGCGCTGACCGTCACCAGCGATAGAAACATTGGGTTTGGATGCTGCCCAACAGAATGCCAAGATGACATGAACGCCACTGACTGTCTGACTGCTGCTTTGTAACTGCTTCTTCTGTGACGCACATTTGTAACTCCAGCATTCATGATGGCAGAATCGGTGCCCAACTGGTGTGGGTGGACACCCAGCAGTACGAGGACTGGAAGATGCTTTGCCAAAGTAGGCAGGTTGTGCAGCAGGGGCTTTATATCGGCTGTCGGCTTCTCTTGAGGCTTTACCTTGGCTGGTATGATGGGGGCTACCTGATGTAGCACAAACCAAGCAGGGGGTACTTGATCAAAGATGAATCTTTCCAGAGCAAAGTTAAACCATTTAAGATGCTTTAACATCAAAGAATGAACAGTATTAATTTAAACTAAAGCAGGTTATATTGGATCTGACTTTGATCTGATATTCAGAGGACTAGATGCTGACAGTCCTACTGTGGCCTCACAGGATCATTGTGTGATTTCACCAGAAGTCCAACATGAAAAAAAGCAACAGGAACATCACACTGATTGAACTACTTATTGTTTAACTTAGATAACCTTTTTTGCCCCCTCTACTGGCAAATACAAAAGAATCTGCTGCAGAAACTTGGAGCCCTTTATACCTAAGGGTAAATGCGATATTGGTGCAGTGAAATCCAGATCCTGAATTCACTATGAGTTTTGCCAAAGGTGTCTCTGGGAGTGAGGAAAGCCTTGTGGGTGGCAGCTTCACTCTCTAACCTTTCTGCACACATGGCCAGGTCAAGCGTAAAACATAGTCTGACTACAGAGAAAAGCTGTGACTTTACAGCTGCATTTTTTTGAATGATTGAAGCGTGGAAGCCCAAGACAACTTCTGTTTCTTCAGGAATGGATTACAGTGTGAAAAGATTGTCTGTTCTTTTAAAAATGTTATTCTTCTAGAAATGCATTTTAATTGCAACTTCTGCATCTAGGAGACTACTAGTCTTGCTAATCTTGTATATTAGTGCTCATGAGAGTCTATGGATATTTTCAGTCTATACTGTGCTAATAAATTGGTAGACAATGAGTGAGAGATGAAGAAAAACCCTGACTTTTTAAGCAGTGTTTGCACTTAATTTGCCCAGAAGTTCTTTTAAATTTCTAATGTCTTAGGGCTGAAATTTGCCATTAATATAGTAAAAGACATTTTGCAAAACTATCTGAGCCATCAGAGAGAATTCACAATAAGCCTATTAACTCACTCTGAATGTTGTGGAATACATGAAATAGATGGGAAGGGCTTTTTCATTCCTTGTTTCCAAAACAGAGAGGTAGTGAATCTGAGGGAGAAGTCTAGGAAGCCAGTTTGCTGCAGGCCCTATCCAGCATTGGAGGAGTTCGGTAGAAAGGATTGAATCAACCTTTAGAACAGCAACACATATTTATGTGCACCCCTTTTACTCTAGGAAAAAAAACCATTGTGCCATGCCAGAATAAGGTACCGCTTTGGATCTGGCACCCCGCAGTCACTGCTGCATTCCAGGACTCTCTCGGAGGACGTGTAGCCACATCCCAGCCTTTGGTAGTGGTGGAACTCTGATTGATGCTGCTGACTCTGCAATATTTTGTATTGTCTTTGAGAAGTACTGTACTAAGTTTAAGAAACTGGAATTCCCCGCGAGCTTACCCAGTTGTTCATATGAGTAATGTTGTACGGGACAGTAGTGATAGGTAGAGGAGATTTTTGAATGGGGAGCAGAATAATGCAGATGGAGAGTGGCAAATACATTGAGTGTGTAATTGTTTCACTGGAGTATTTGAAATGAAAAACCCACTAATGAAATATTCAGCTGAAAGGCTAAATCTGTCTTCACCCATCAAATGTAATTTACAGCCTTTTAAGATTTACTTCT
Source organism: Coracias cyanogaster (assembly GCA_033124195.1). Classification (NCBI taxonomy): domain Eukaryota; kingdom Metazoa; phylum Chordata; class Aves; order Coraciiformes; family Coraciidae; genus Coracias; species Coracias cyanogaster. Next base: position 96,663 of record JAVSBS010011434.1, on the reverse strand, counting down.
GCTTGTATCATCCCTATGGCATGATGGATATCGCAAATAAATTTTCTTTTTAATTCTGTTGCTTATTCAGCTCCAGATCAGGAGCCTAATTCTTCCTGTCACCAATGTATTAATTTATCTACCTTTCACCAGTTATTATACTGACTGTTTTTAAAAGATCTCATTGCACTTAACTTGTCTAATTGATGCTAATGGACATACTCTGTTCATTTCACCACTTCCTTGAAAGCGTCATTGAGAGCTGACCACTGTGATCTATCCATACTCAGGGATGCAACTCACATTGATAAAAATTAAACATGGGAGTTCATCATCATCATCATTAGTTGGCTTTCTATGAAAACTATTTTCCAGCTCTGGAAATGGTTCTGTTATCTTACAGAGGGACACAGATGTATTCTGCCAGGTCAGCGTTAGCACGCACCTTCATTCTTTACCATATGTAAATCATGCAGTAAACCCTCACAAGATGTATTCACATTAAGAAAATTACCATCTGTGTCTGTAAAACCATTGTTGGTTCTGGAAGCAAATAAGCACTAAGAGGTTGAGTACGATCTGACACTCCTTCAGTGGTGTTTACTACAGTGTTTTCAGCTCTTGCTTGAGGATGGCAGCAATAATGTAAAATCAGATTTACATTTCGGTCATTGAGATGGTGTGAGAGTATGAGCGTGTCAGCTGGTTCTAGGGAGTTTTCCTTCTGATTTGTGTCTCTGAGAGTGAATCTGCAGGAGGTGGCTGTGTAAAATCTGTGTAAATAGGAGAATCCTAATGACTTAGTACACTGCTTAGCCCAAGAAGACTTTGTATGTTCATGTGGATCTCTCCATCATGTCACTTTTGCCCTTTCCTCTCCCTCCCTTCTCTGTATTTCTATGGAAAGTATTAAATATGACTTGTTGATTTTTTTATGCCTGAGAAAATACCAACTAAAACTTTTCCTTTGGCTGGGGCATTTTAATGCCGTGCCTGGTACAGATTCTTCAGTGTCTAATAAGATGCCACATAACACTGCAGTGTTTTTCTTAGTGAGGAGTTAATAGGGCCTCTCTCTCCTATCCTACTGCCTTTTTTCATTAAACAGGTAGGAACAAAGCAATCACTGGATCTCTTGTCACTCTTAACAAGTGGGAGAGGCATTGACAAATGGCTAAAGAAGTGGGGAAAATAGGCTTTGCTTCTGGAGCAAGTCTGTCTCCTTCTAGCCATCATCATTCCAGAGGGATGCAAGAACACCTTAAAAGGGAAATAATTGAAGAAGACACTGGGAAAATAATACAAATACGAACTTGTACTATAGATCATGGTTCTTAGAGATTCAGTGGGTCCATCTGAAATAATATTTCTGTCCCACTCAAGAGAGCAGTTTCAAAGCAAATTTCCTGATCTCCCCACTAAAGAGGCCCCTCGGCCATCTTAAAGTCTATGAACAGAATTCCTCTCAGCAGAAAGTAAGCCAAGAGGTGTGCTTCAGGGGTACATCTCTTTCAGACGATAATGGGAGTTCAATCCAGAGCATCAGCGGAGTTACGTCATGGTAAATCCCTTGCAATATGTCTGGATGTGATAATGAGGTGCGCAGCCCCAGCTGCTTTGCTCCCCAGATCCACTCACGTTGCGCCACATCTTCCTAATGCAGACCTGGCCAGTGTATTCCAGGGATCAGGAAACATCAGTCCCCACAAGGTCTCTTTACTGCTGCTCATGACGTGCTGTTTTTCCCTAGTACACTATTCCTCGGATTCTAACTTTCTGCACATAGCTTCCTAATAGGAATACTCCTGACAGATAATCATTTCTTTTAGCAGTCCTAATACACTTCTGGAGGAAAATAAAATGTCTTGTCTTCTGGAGCTCAGCACTCAGAGCTTCCCTATGCTCTCTTCCAAAGTCCCTAACTCTGGGGATTTTTCAGGCTGGGATTCTTTCAGACCAGGCACAGGGGCACCTGGTTGACCACCCTGTCCTTCCAGTGGTGCTCCTCCCTGTGAGGGTATCCATGATCTCCACCATCTAACCTATAAAGAGGAGCCCTCTGATCCCTAGCTGGTAAGGATCAGACGAGGGGACAGCTGATAGCCTACATGGACAAGATGAGGTCTGAGACTGTTTCTCGGGCCAGGCACCCTGTGAGAAACAGGTTGTTCGTAATTGTAATTTCCTGGCAGTTTTGTTGAGGCAATGTGCCAACTCCTTTGCGGAGTGTGCTGTGTCATGTGTCATCTCAAGTTCTAAGAGTCATTTTGTACGACGCAGTAGTTGATGTGATACGCGGGGTAATGCACTGTGACTAATGCAACATTGTAGGTAATTAGTGGTTTGGGCTAATCAGAGAACAGAGATTTAACTTCTTGTTTGTTATCCATTCATCCACCAACTGCTGTAGAGCAACTATAAATTTTGGTTCAAATGATACCTTGTAAGAGTTTTTTCCCCCACATTTTAAATAATGAAGATATATGAATTTTGTTTAGGAATCAAGTAAAAACATCAAGTTCTAGCCATCACTTTGAAATTTTTATGGATTGTTCTTCCCAGGTGTCCTCTTCTCTGCTATTATCCAAATAAATATCCAAATAATATCCAAATAAAATCATCAGTCATTAGACAAAGTCTTTTCCTTGGGCGGGGCTTTAGCCTTTCAACTAAAGCTGTTTTGTTTACACCTGTGTTGCAATCCAGTCCTTAGTTGAAAGTTTTTGAATTAAAGCACAAAGAAAGCCTCAAAGTCACAAACCACATCCACGTAGCTATTGTCGAGTTTGGTGGACCTCTGGACATTTCTAAACCTTTTGGAAAAGATAAATTAGGATATCAGAATTTTAAAACCACCAGAAGCTGTATTTTCACTTTGTTCTTTAACAGTGAAAAAAAGTCATTTATGTAAACTTCCATAAACCCTTCTATGCTTAGTCTCACTGCGAATTTCAGTGTCCTTGGATTTCAGCAGGTTCCTTGAAGTTCTTGACCAGTCTTGCAGACTTTGCACTGACAGTTGTGATCCAAGGAACCTACACTTTTCTGGAAAAAACCCCAGCCAGTGACCAAGCCCACACAATGAGCTGTGGCCCCAGTGAAAATAATACAGCTTAAAGATCGCTGTCGTAGATTGTGAAAGAAAATGCATGGCAGCTAATGCTAGCTGCAGAACATACAAATATCCGGCTTCAAGGAGTGACTGTCAGAAAAATCAGAAGTCTTTCTAAATTAATATATTTGGGCTCATTTAACTGAAGTTTTCATATTCTTCTTTTTGTCTGCAACCATGATGTTATACTTCTTTTTAATGTGAAAGCTTAATCTCTGAGTTAATTCTGTAACACTAAGAGTTGTGGTAATAAGAAAAGTTCTAAATAATAGAAGACTTGCAGTAAAAATATTAATAGTAACATCAAAAAAATGGTAGCAGGCTTATTCTCAAAAATGCAGCACTTCTGGTTATCAGTGGTGTAGGTTGTGGGCACGTGTAAGAAGCCACATGAAACCTTCTTTATGCTGAAGAGAGTCAATTTTTATCTCTGTTGTGATCTTACAACCTCTTTTTCTTGCCCCTCCTTGAGATGAATTATTAATCACAACATCACTGAGTGTGAACCCAAGGGTACTGCAGAATTTATAATCGGTGT
>JAVSBS010011434.1:78969-92934 GCA_033124195.1 Coracias cyanogaster | reverse complement strand
GTGTCTTTTTTTTCTTTTTTCCTTTTGTTTTTCTTCTTTTGTAAAATTAGATGTTAAGCTTGCACTGACCCTTTTCACAAACTGGCTGGTGCTGTATGACAATTAGCAAACAGTAGGCAAGGAAAGGATGTAATTTATTCCATATGTGAAAATATTTCATATTTATACTGTGTTACATTAGTTATATTGGAGAAGACCATGAAACACAGGGTCCTTTCTTTTCTAGATAGATAGGATAGTAAAGACCATTGCTTTGAACAGCGTAAATGGAGCTGATGTTTTGTGGCTAAGATAAAGGGTCTGGCCCTTGTCAGAAAAGAAGGTGAGGGAAGAGAGGGAAACGGGGGTTTGACACAGTTTTGCTTCCACATCCAAAGGAGACAGCCTCATCTTTAAATATCACAAGAACCTACAAGTTTTCAAAGTGATTGGTGATCTTTGAAAATGGGTTTATAAGTTTTTGAGTTCTCAAACCTGGATGTTTTGCTGGGATCCATTTTTCAAAGGGCCAGAGACCAATGTGTTCTGTCAACAAGGCTTCCTTTGGGCTTTCCAGTGTGGATGGCCTGAGCCTGATGCGTTCATAGTCAGGGATTGCCATAGAAAAATCTTACCCATTAAGGATTAAACTAGATGAGAGCAACAGCAGGAGCAAGTGCTTGGAAAAAGGAAAACTGAATTATGTGACACTGTGGCTGTTTTACAAACTCTTTCTAAACCCATTTCACTGAGTTCAATTTTGAACTCAAACTGCAGTTGTTTCCAAAGGGTAAAACCTTTGAGCTCTGCCACAGGCCTTTGTCTTAAAGGCTTAATTGTGTTTCCAAGATGCTGCTGGTTTTACGCATCAGAACGTTCTCCTAGAAGAAGCATTTGGGACTGTCATCATGGACCAGGGGCTGGTCCCAGGGCAGTCTCATATATCCCCAAATGCAACATGGTTGGCAGGTGATGGAATCAGAACACAATTTGATTTTACAGATTCTCCGGAGTATCCCAGTGTTTGTACAGCTGAGGAGCACAGACGTTCAAGGGAAAAAGGACACTTCCATTAGTTGACTCCAGCACACCTTGCTTCGTGCATCCATTGTCTCTGCTCAGATGCTGGTAATTACTCTGGAAAATGTCCATGTGCAAGGGAGGAACTGTCAGGCTTGGTTCCACCTGATATTATGGAAACAAATCTCCGTGCAGATTCGGATTGGGTTCAGAGTTGTACCACAAGGCAAAATAGGAAGGTGCAGATCATTAACCTACAGTTTACATTCCGCTTACGAACAGTTCAGTCTTTACCTATGTGTGTGCGTGCTCTAACCCACAGAGACTTTTTTATGATGAAGGTGTCAACAGCATAATAATGGAGAATTCATTAAATGGCAAATCGTTGCATGCTACAACAACCACATTCAGTTAAAAGTGAATTCCCTTCTTGGTAACCTGTTACAAAGATGTAGAAGAAAATTAGAGGAAAATAACACTTTAGCTGTTATTTGATTTGTATTTCTCTGATTATTTGCATTTTTGCAGGGCCTGATTAACAGACTATCCCACTTTTATTGGTTTCACTTGAAGCTGTTTGAACTAAGCATTTCGGAAAATTAGATCATGATTCAACAGAGCAAGCAATTCAGGGCTTAACTACAGGCCTGGGTAACCCAGAGCATGATTCTGTTGTGAAGATTGTTTTTGGCACTAGGGAAGCTAGAAAATCCTTTCATCCGTCTCAATATTCACTTGCTACAGAAGTTGTCTTCCAGTTCAATACTGACCTTTCAGTTAGGGGAACAGCAGTCTTACAGTTTTCCTACTATTGCTTTTTTTGATCAATGATATTCTAGTTGTAGCAGATCTGCTTGGAAAAATGATTCAGTGACTTGTGTCACCAGCTCCAAGTCTGTACTGAGTTTAGCCAGTCTAGGAGCAAGCATGGCCAAGTTATCTAATATATTTGCTTTTCACTATTATTCCTAAATAGAGCTTTGCTTTCCCTAGGGGGAGATCCTGACATCTCCAGGTGCTCTAATGCTCCCATGCTTGGAAGCTTTACACATGGAATTCCTTGATCCTACAACCGAAAAATATCACCCTCCTTGTTCCTGCTTCAGGTTTGCACACACACAGTCTCTTAACAGCTTATTGAAACGTTACTTACAAATAAAAGCAGACATTCTTAAAGCCAGATTGGCTGAGGTGGTGGTCACATCTTTCCCAGCACTCGGTGACAATGACAGCTGCAGATGATGTCATTCCTATCTTCCCCAGTATCGTTTGTTCCAGTAGCCTGTGCCATGGCTTACCTTCTGGTTGGGCTCTTTGTGGGAATATGCTGTGAACCAGGTCAGGAGATTGATCCAGATCGACAGTATTTTCTGAGTTTTTCCTTTTAAAGTTAGGACAGGGATGAGTAAGAGAGGGAGAGATTTCAAGGTGTGTCTGAAAACTGTGATCACGTGTCCTTCACCTCACTAGATCCTCACTTCTCAATTGCTGAGGGGCACCTCATAGCTGAAGTACCACATACCTGCGTGCAGCTATTTAAAGTTTTTAGAACTTGTGTAGGGAAGAAAAGGGAAAAACCAATAATCTGTGCAGTTGTGTTTAGATCAATAATCGTTTATTATTGGCAGAGTTCATTAGATTTCTGTAGATGTGCTGTCCTTACCGTTGGCAAGCCTTGGTTAGAGCGTTTGGATACTGCCATGACATGAATAAATGAAATTTTTGCATTCCCTAAGCCTGATTGTGCAGCATTACACAGTCCCTGTAGGGTGCTGTCACCTGCCTGCTTTGTGGCCAAACACTTTTGATTTTGCAGACCTGTGCCTTGAGGCCCAAAGGCTGTTTCTGTCCTGCGAAGAAGCCAGACGCTTTCATAGGTCGATGAACCACCAGCAACTGTGTGTTGTTACAGCCCAGCCACCAGCTTCATGTTCTGTGCTTTTCCTTTATTGCAGCAATTCAGCTTTGTCTCCCTGCCCACGGATGTCCTAGAAATAGAAGTTAAAGACAAATTTGCAAAGAGCCGACCGATCATCAAGCGTTTCCTGGGAAAACTCTCTATGCCGGTTCAGCGCCTCTTGGAAAGACATGCCATAGGGTAAATTTGCTGCTTACGCTACTTTCCATTGTTTTACGAGCGTGTTGCTATTTTGAAGTCCCTGGTGATATATAATTATAGTGATATAATGATATTGAGGGGGAGTTATTAAACTGATAGTTGTCTGATGAATTATGTTGGCCTTAATTAGAATTTATAGGACCATGGGCCAGGGGAAGAATTCCTTCTATAACCCTGTCCATTGCGTTCTGGAAAGGGAGAGCTGGCATTTGGGAAAGAAGGCTGTTTAGTGTATCATGGCTGCAAATCTGGAGAGTGCAATATTTTCAATTTGAATATTCTTTTATTGTTACCAACAGGCTGTTTTCATGTTTCAGGGAATTATCTATGGGCTAAAATCATGCCAGATCTGTTCCTCCTTCCTTTAATTTCTGGATAGTGGAAATATTATTTTTAAAATATGTGGCACGTTGTATCTAAATCTTTCTGACCCTGCCCTGCTGCCACAGAATGACCAGTTCACTTGAGCTCACAAGCCCCCCCCTGCTTCTCCTTTGAGTGCAAGTCCTGCAAAGGTGTGTCCTGCCAAAGTTACACAGACCAATTTGAGGAAGATGGGTGGTATTCAGACAAAGCCAAAAAGTTGGCTCTAAAATTGTAAGCTTCAGACCTTGAAGAGCAGGGAGGGAAAGAATCAGCTCCTGAGGAAAGCACACTCCATACAGTTCCCAAGAAGGCGTTTCTGAAAACCGGATCTCAATTCAGCAGAACAGCAGGAAACTGAGCTTGTTGGAAGTGTTTTTGAACAGCTGGTTCAGAAACTGGCTGTGATATTGACAGCTGAATCTACCAGAAGGGACTAAGCTACCTCCCAGTTTCTCAAGTAGGGAAAATAAAGTAGTTTTTTAGAAGACAGATGGAAAAGAACAGCTTGGGGAAGGTGGAGCCCTCTAACATATCATTGGCTTTCCTCTGTATGAGAAGATTTCTCATCATCTTCTGATTGTATCTTCCTATTTTACTTCCTTGTTGTAAACAGTTTCTATCTAAGGATATTGCCAAGAGCAGTACCTCCAACCTGCACCTAGATCTGTCTTAGTTTTAATACCATAGGGGCTTTTAAATCTCAGGCAAGCTCAGTGAGAAGTATACGCACAAGTTCAGAAAGATCATGCGCAAATCCTGAGACCGTCTCATTTATATGAGTTTCTGATGCATGTGAAACTATCCTAGCAAATATATTGGGCCCAACTTGAAGTGAACTACGTTTCTTCAAAAGATGTATAAATATTACTCTTTAGTGAACCCTTTACACTCAAAAAATGCTTTGCAAACATTGATTCAGCCTCATTTTGGGCAGCTGGGAAGTTAATCTCTTCTATAGTTTCATTCTATTCTGAGGGGTGGATGAAGTGTGGCAAAGGGAGGGACCTGCACAAGGACAGAATGGAGTCATTGATCAACCTTGTCAGGAAGGTGTTCTCCTGATATTTCAGCTTCATAGAGGTAAGAGGGGTGGAAACAGATGAAGAGCAGTCATTCAGCCAGATTGTAAAGAGAAGGTGGCGAGCGGGGACTGGCCTGTACAGGGTTTTGAAAGAAAGGGCAGGAAAGCTGAATTTTATGCAGATGGTGAAGGGAAGGAAATACAGAAATGTGAGGTTCTACAGAAGGATAGCTATTGTCAGATCAGTAGGGAAGTGAAGTCTTGTTACAATAGCTCAAGTGGGAGATGTTTGCTTCCCATGTCGATATTTTCATACCCATACTGCAGAAGCTCCATTCCCACCGTTCTCTCTCTATATATACATATGTGCTTGTGTATCTCAGAAGCCTGTCTTGCTCACTGACTCAGCTGTTCCATTGTAATTGAAGACATTGTCCTCTCCTTCTCTGCCATTTGTTCTCTTGTATGCAAGTCAACATGCCCTCATGGCCGGGTTGAATAGCCTTGGAAAACTATTACATGTTTTTGTAGGACACAGCAGCTTTATCTATGCACAGTAGATGTTGTGTAGGTTATAGTTTATTGTGACAATATTTGTTTTCTTTCAGGGACAGGGTTGTAAGCTACACTCTGGGTCGCAGACTTCCTACAGATCATGTCAGTGGCCAGCTGCAGTTCCGATTTGAGATAACTTCTTCCATCCATCCAGGTAATTCTCAGTCTTAACCCATCATTTATCTAGATCTTTTTTTTTTTTGCTCTGCATTCATTCTTCTCAGAAGTCTGAGTTCATTCCTGGCTGGGACTTTAGGTACAGTCGTGAGCAGAGGAAAGTGCATAAACTCTCCCATCGCAGGATTCATCATGAGTCGCAACTTCTCCATTTCCCCTTAGCTTAGAGCTACTGGTGTCTCATATGCCCCAGTTCTTGTCTGCTTCAAATACTCTGCCACATCACTGGGAGAGAAGAGGGTGGAAAACTAAGTCTTATCTGCTTATCTTACCACTTGTCCTGGAGAAGTGCCAGATGGGCTATTATTTGTAGAGTCATCTGCATTTGAGCACTTTGTAAGAAAAAGTGGGTAATGTAATAGTAGAGATGATTGAAAACTTTATCGTTTTAATCTTTTTTAATGAAAAAAGTAAAACAAAAAAATAATTAAATGTTGCCCCCCTTCCCTCCCTTTTGGTTTAGCTTTGGATCGCATTCCCACATAGCTGTGAGGAAGTCACTGCCATGGGGGATATGGTATAGGGGAGAACTGTAGAGTAGGGTTGATGGTTGGACTCGATGATACCAAGGGTCTTTTCCAGCCTGAATGATTCTATGATTCTATGATGGTGTAAGTTTGAACCTTGTTTTTCATGTCAAAGACTCAATAGCATTGCTAAGGGACTCTTTGCTTCTCTACGGCAGTGCTCTCCGGGGTACACTCTGTCAGGCCAACAGCAGCTGCATTAGTTATTGGAAATCCTGACCTGCTCCTTGCTGGAAAACCCTGGCTTCTATCTTTTTGACTATTTGGATGATGTGAAAGAGCCCAGGTTGTCTGGCATCTAGGAGGAGGTGGTACAGATGAGGATCACATCACAGGATGTTTTGGGGAAAATTTTTACCTTTCAGAGGTGTGAAAAACAGTTTTTCAAGTTCTCTGGAGTCCTGCCAGCTTCAGGATGACAAGAAAAACGTCATGAAAACCTCAGGAAAGACTTCCTTGTCATTCCCATGATACTCCCTCCAATGCTAGCTTGGCTCAAAGAGGAGTTTCCAGAAGGTGTTAGCTTCAGGTTATGTTGCAAGGAGGCAGGGTGGTGCATACAGATAACCACCATAAGTAAGCCCCGTGGTTGTTGAACCCACTGTACAAAGACTGCCTAGCAAAAACCACCCCAGCATTTCTTGTTAGTTGCTCAGCTGCCTACTTGTTTCACACTCTAATTTATGCTTTTAATTTTCTCAGATTACTGTGGATGCCTATGCCCCCACAGCCAAGCTTCTGGTTTAGTCAACACTCTTGTTAAAGGAGTAAGTAATTTCTTTTCCTGTCTTATGCAGATGATGAAGAGGTCTCCATTAGTGCAGATCCTGACCCAGCTGACCTCCAGGAAAGCCCTGTGAACAACCCCACAGAGGAAAGCCTCGGTGAGCCTCCATGCATCAACACGGTGACCTCAGAAAGTGCAGCTCCAGAACAGCTAAATGGATACAGTGTGAACAGTGTGGATAGCCCAGGGGCTGTCAAACCACCTGGGGAAGTCAACCAGAACAGCTTAAATGAAGAGCTAGCAGGAGATGGGGAGGTTGATGCGGTGCCAGTTCCTGAGCCCTTGGAATCCATCCCAGGAGAAGTGCTGCCTTCTTTGAGTGCCACGGACCTCACGGAGCAACTGGCTTGCATGTCTCCTCCTGAGACTGAAGTTAGGGAAAATAACAAAGTCAATTCTGGTACTCAGGGAGATGGTGGAGTCGTGACCAGCATAGAAACATTAGATACCGATGAGGTGAGTGCAGATGTGCATGCTGGCAAGGACCTAGAGAAGAGTCAGGAAGAAGAAGGGGCTTCAGCCCAGGAGGAGGAAGACAACAAGCTACAGCTGAGGACCACAGCGAAGAGGAAAAACAGGCCATGCTCCCTGCCTGTGTCTGAACTTGAGACAGTCATAGCTTCTGCTTGTGGTGAGCCAGAGACCCCTCGCACACACTACATACGGATCCACAACCTGCTCCACAGCCTGCCCTCGGCACAGATGAGCAGCGATGGGGAAGAAGAGCAAGATGGTGGTAACGGTGGAGAAAACGATGAGGAGTCTACAGTCAAGGAGGTGCTGGAAAAGGAGGTGGTCAGCGAGAGTGAGACAGTGGCAGCAGAGCCTCCTCTGGAAAATGAGGCTGATGAGAACTTCAGCCAGAGCACGATGCCTCCTGGGACCTTGGATGAGCAACTCCCTGAATTAAATGATGGGCTGTTGGATGGGGAACACCCCAGGACAGGAAGCGAGAGCGAGTCGAGCTCCAGGCCCAACGGTGACAACGAATGCGAGGCGTGCGACACCTCTTGCTACAGCCCCTCTTGCTACAGCACTTCCTGCTACAGTACCTCCTGCTACAGCACTTCTTGCTACAGCACCTCCTGTTATGACAGTAACAATCGCTTCTCCAGCCATACTCGCTTCTCCTCTGTCGACAGTGCAAAGATTTCTGAGAGCACGGTCTTTTCCTCACAGGATGATGATGAGGAGGAGAACAGTGCTTTTGAGTCAGTGCCAGATTCAGTACAGAGCCCTGAGCTGGACAGGGAGCAAGTGGATGGCTCCTCCCAGTGGCCAGATGAACTAGTAGCTCATGGTGGGAATCCACAAAGAGCCACAGAGAGTCTAGACACCCCAATAGCAGGTCCAAGCAGCAGAAGAGAAGGTTAGATCCTGAGAATTGATGCGCTGAGCAACCTTGATTATCTGGATGTATCACAGAAGAAATCAGATAATCGAGGTTTCAGATAGTTCATGGTTTATTTTGGACAAAACTGGGGGCTGTGAGCTGGGCCAGATATCAGGGAGGGTTGGATAATTGAGCCTGTCCTTAAAAATCCCAGCAAACCCAGATAAATCAGATGGGAATCTGTAAATACAGATTCCTGTAGATATACGTGCATCATAAAATCAAGATTAGCTGCTGTAGTTATGTGGCAGATCAGCATTATCACATCCACCAACTCATTCCTTATTTCCCGGGATTGTTCCATTTCCCATATTTGATGTGCTGCCATGTCTCTGATAGTCAGTGGGAAGACCAGCTCGTGCTTGTCAAAGGGCAGATATGCTGATGTACGCCAGCTAACGATCTGGGCCAGTTTCTGTATCCAATAGGTAGCCATGCACAGCCATAAGCACAGAGAAGCGCAAGTACTTGTCTCTTACAAACCTAGTTTTCTAGCCCCATTTGTTCCAGTTCCCCAAGTATCAAACAAATCTACCTCCAATTTCCCAGACCATAGGGCAAAACAGAGATTTTTTTTTTTTCCTTAGATACTTTGAACTATGTTGGATGTCTCCTTATCCTGCTCTAGTTTTAAAGCATACTTAAGAAACTAATTTTTTTGTCTTTCTAATTTAGGTACTGTTTTTCCCAATCCCTCCAAACTTACATTAAATTTCTCCCTTTGGTAACTCATTTTATGTCATACAGAGTTACATGAAGGGTGGGTTTGATCACCCAGCTTTTCTTCAGCTGGTGTATTGGGTTTTTTCCAGCTGAAGAAGTAAAGGCCTCAGCAGCAGCTAAAGAGTATGCAGCAGGGCCAAGAGGTAGTCTTTGCATTCCCAAATCCTGGTCATCTGTCTCCCACTATAAGTGACACCAAATTAAAATGGCACCAAAAGTTTAGCATATTTGGGGGATCACTAGGAAACCCCAACTAAAGCGTCCTTCTACCTTTTCCTTCCCCATTCCCAATTTATTCGCCCCCACCTTCTGCTGCCACAGACCCGACCCCAGCAGAAGGAAAGGTGTGAGGGTGGTCTTTCACACTGGACTGTGTAAAGACTTTGTAGACAGCTGAGCCTAGGCACTTATTTGCTCCGCGGAGCAGAATCTACCCCAAATAATTAAATTCTCAGAAGTACACGGAGGTAGAGAAACCCATTTTCCTTCCTTGCAGGTCAGGGTCTTTGTGCATGGACAGCATTTATGTGCAGCTATACCTAAGGGGACACGAGTGTGTGTGTGTGTGTGTGTGTGTGTGTGTGTGTGTGTGAGAGAGACCATGCTTACAGATTGGATGGTTATTTTGGCCTGCGTGTATTTTTGAGAAGGGATGTTGGGGGAGAGGGTGTCTTCTGCATATGGATTCAGTACAGCTCCAAGACCGAGCCTGCATAAAGGGCACTGCGGTGTCCGCGGTGGCTTTGCTTTGATTAGCTGAGGGTATGTCTGAAGGGCAGCCCAGCTCTTTGCACTCTTGATATCACCAAGGGCGCTTCAGTAAATGTACGTGTTGCTTCATGACTTGGCAGCTGTTACAAGTACAGTAGATGTGGTCACCTCCATCCACTCCAGGTGACTGATACTACCATGCTTCCGCTGGCTTGGCGTAACTATCTTGACTAGGGGAGAGTCAATTATGGTGAGGTAAGTAAAGAAACGTAGGTGGGTGATCTGATAGGTTGGTGCTACGACACCTCTAGTAACAGCACAGTTTTTAAGGCTATGAGAGATGGACATTTAGCACTGAGTAATAACTTACATAACTCTGCTGTGTGTTCAAAACACGCAGCAGATGCAACTGTGAGATACGCCTATACACGAGTGGTTTCATGAAGACATTTAACAGGCCATACAGTATTATCAGAGCACCTAGAAGAGGGAGTATTTTTATCTATCTAAGCGATTTTTCTCACTTCTGGATGGTGTGAGATTTTTTTCATTTTATACAAAGTTGGCTTATGCCTTCTAGCTGCTAGTTGAAGAAAAAATACATTTTTTGATAAACTTGGTTTTTTACGTTTGACAGCTGTATGTTTGGATTTTTTTTCAAAATGCTCATTCGTAGGCTATTAAGATTCTGACATTACAGACAGCTCAGCCAGCCAGCACACAGTGACTTTGGCTTAGCTGAATGGTCTGGTTTTTAATTTTGAAGTATCTTTGTGCAATTTTCTGGTGGTGTTGGAAATGCTGTATATGGTTTTTTTCCCTAAGCTGCATCTTTCTGATGCGTGCAAATGTAATATTTATGCAATCAGATTGTATTTGTATTAACAGGCCCACCTGGAGCTGGAGGTTAGAGTGGAAAAACTGTTACCACATAATATGAAAATAGGTCCATTAGTAGGATAAATAGTTTGTAAGATTTGAAGGGCAGGCCAAGAAGGAATCATAATTCTGGAACCTGTGAAGTTTTAACGTGCAGGTTCTTTATTCTCATGGTTAAGTCTAAGATAAGGAATAGCTTTTTCATCCCTCCTGTAACTTCTTAGTTTCTTGAAGGATTCTATAAACATTGCCTGGATCTTAAGTTACTTGTTCCTTTCAACAGAACATGACTTTGGACATTTGCTTAGATTTCATTTATTTCATATTTGGATATATAGTCGTATATACAATGTTAGTGTTTTAAAACTTCCTCTGCACTGTCTCCTGTGTCTTTCTCTTTCTGCTGCTTCTTCTTTCCCTCTTCTGTATTTCAGGTCTTCCTTCTTTATCTTGGATCCTGACTATGTCTCACTATCTTTTATCCTCCTCTTCTACCACCTGTCTCCTACCCGTTTCTTGTCCTTCTGTCATTCTCCCTCCTTCCACCCGAGATGGACTCCTTGAATTTTGCAAAGTACCTGTAGAAGGGGATGACCTTCTGCTTTGCAGGGACTGCAAAATCCTGCCATTCCAGTCCACTTACACAGCCACTGATCTTTTGGAAAAGCAGGGAAAGATCCGAGGCAGCTTTTAGCCTCGTATTCCACTGGTGGGATGAATTAAAAGTTGGAACCAGGATTTTGCACGTTCCTGCCAATTTCTGCAGAAGCTTCAGTTTGGTTGTACATGCACAGTATTTCTCAGAGATCAAGCCTGATTCTTCTCTCGCTTACACTTGTGTGTCTATGAGTCCAGAATCTGGCCCATAATAGCGCAGCATTGACTCAAACCTGAGATCAGAGCCTTAACTGCATTATTTTAGTAACTCTTTGGCGTATGAGTTGTTACTAAAGTAGTGCCTGAAAATAGGAGTAACCAGAGCTGCTGGTATGCTAGGCTAACCTATTTTAAAATAATCACTTGTTTTACAGTAGCACATTTTTTGAACCACATTGTGAAAACAGTGAATGACTGTCAATGTCTTGAATATCTTGTCCGTAGGTGATTGTCCTTTACTCCATAATTCTCAGCCAGTCAGCCAGCTTCCTTCTCTGAGGCCTGACCATCATCACTACCCAACTATTGATGAGCCTCTTCCACCAAGTAAGCTTTAGTTTTTTAATTTATTGCATTTTTCAGCTTTTCCTGTTAACTCAAACAGTGTAGAGGTCAGTATGTCTTTCTAAATAACCCCATCTGTTCTGTATCTACATTCTCCAGAATCCAAGCAATATGCCCTTTTGTCTCCCTTAGTTGATCCTGACTTCAAGTGTTGTCGTGTTATTTTGGACAAGCTCCATAACCTCCCTCTGCCTTGGTCCCTCGTCTTCCTTAGCTACCATGATACGACAGTAATGCCACTTCCCTGTTTGCAGTCAGTGTGTTCCGGCTCAAATGAGTGGGTACCTGTCCTGTGTTCCAGAAGCCTTACTCTAAAGCTTTCTGGGTGGTGTATCGGCCAAGTACTCTGGTTTTTCTGTAACGTTTGTCTCCAGGTTCTCCATAACCAACTTCAAAGATGGTTTGGGACAGCAGTCCCTGTGGTCTGTCAGTTCTGCTGGCAGGTTCAGCAGGAACCCTTTCACAGTCAGGATGCTCCTGGGACAGACAGGTCCAAACCTGAGCAAAACCGGCAGAAGCTGGGAGAAGGCAGATAATGTACAGCGGTCTTGTACTGTCTTTGGATTTGATAATCAATGAATTGTATGTTCATCGTGGACTGTAATGGTGTCTGCACTTGCGTTGGATAAAAATCAGAGGGTCTTAAGTAGAGTGATCGATTAGCAGGCTGATAATATGGGCTGTTTTACCGCAGAATCAACTGCTGGAGATGTCTGCCCTTGTCCGTAGCCTTCCCCGTGTGCATTCCCCGTTTTTGCATTGCCGTTAAGTGCCCAGCAGAGCGCACTCTGTGCCCTGCCGCCGATCGCCCTTCGACTGCAGCACAGGATTTAACCACCTCAAATGTGCAGTGCCTCAGAAAAACAACCAGGCGTATAAACAAAGCACTCTGTTTTCTTCAGAGTTCCCAAGAAGGGAACACGGTTATTTGGCCTGTGGTGCCCTTGACAAATAATTCATCATTTTCCAGCCATGCTGTCAGTATTCCCTAAGCCGAAAATAGCCCCAGTGCTGGCATCAGCTGCACGGTAGCGTGAATGATTCAAATGCCTTCAACCCAGTGAAGTCTTATTAGAGTCCCACTGTGGCTTGCCAGTGAATGATGAAATGGGAACGGTTACCTCTGTAACAGGCAAATATTTCTCTTCCTGCCCCTCTTACCTCAAGACATCGTGAATAGGGCACATTCCCCATTAAATGACTTAATGATAGGACACTGACACCAGCTCAGGTAAACAAAACATACTGCAGATCTCTTCCAGATCCTTCCACCGCCAATTTAATGCATTTTTCCTCTTTTTTATAATTATCCTCAAAAAGCAAGAATTTCTACCATTGGTTTTCACAAGTGCTTTCACAACAGGGACATG
The DNA here is from genome assembly GCA_033124195.1 of Coracias cyanogaster. Classification (NCBI taxonomy): domain Eukaryota; kingdom Metazoa; phylum Chordata; class Aves; order Coraciiformes; family Coraciidae; genus Coracias; species Coracias cyanogaster. The sequence goes on along the minus strand of JAVSBS010011434.1, from coordinate 80,086 downwards.
GGTAAGGACATGGAATGCAATGTGTGATGATACAGTACAGAACTGATAGCCCTTCATAGGATTTTATTTTAGCATTTGCATATAATATCTTTTTAACAATAAAGGCTGACACTGTGGGCTTAAAGATATTTATCTTAATAGGAAAAGACTGTACTGAGTTAATTTGGGGAACAAAGAAGTTGAGTTGCGTAATATCACCTAGGAAGCCTGTTTCCAAAAACTCTTCATGAGAATTTTAAGGTGATTTCAAAATGAAAACTATAGCCTTAACCTAGACATGTTTCTTCTTCTAGTATTCAGTAGCACTATCTCAGTGCCTTTATGCCTCTTAATCCTAGATAAATCATTCTTCAATCATGTCAAAGGAAGGAAATTCATATTTTAAACCTGAGTTATATGGTCAAAGCTGCCTTACTTTGCACACACAGTGTTAGCTTCTTCCGTAAGTAGAGTGGAAGATAATTTGCCATTGCTGCAAGTTCAGCATTAACTGGTTTAACTGCAGTCATGGAGAATCTTCTGGACAGTCTTTTTTCTCTTTTGAATAGTTTTCTGAATAGCGTTGTTTCATCATAACCCCACCACAGTTGGTCTCAGGGAGGAAGTTTAATTTCAGATAGTTTTATTTAAGTAAGGTAGAAGAGATTCATTATTGGTATAGGAATGCCATAATGACCAGTCTGAACATGAAGGCCTACGCAAGAAGATTTGCAGAGTTGGTACAGCCTCATGACGGCATTTATAGTCACCCGTTATTATGCATCTGTTTGCTAATACTGCTAATACAGAACTGAAGCCAAGAAAAATACATGTACCCAGCTCAGGGCTGCTCCTTGCCAAAGGCCTAGCTGAGCTCGGAAAGGGAAAGACAGCGTATTTACTTTGCCCGCCAGCATTATGGTCCTGCCAGAAAAAGTTGCGTCTTCTGCTATAAATCAGAGCCATTTTAGAGGCTGCTGTGAAACGTGACTTGGCCGATGGAGGGGGATCACTGGAGAACAGAACCAGTACTGTCCCGTCCCCAGCCTGTGCTCCAGCCTACTCTTACTGTGAAGGTTAGATGGAGGTTAGTCTCTGTTGTAGTCATAGTCTCATTTCATCTGAAAAACTAACAGAA
>JAVSBS010011434.1:49387-75876 GCA_033124195.1 Coracias cyanogaster | reverse complement strand
TTGAGCAAATGACATAGCTGCAAAGCAGAGCAACCGGGATCACGAGTAGGCATCAGCTTTAGCATTTCCCAGTGTCTGCTGAGGGTATTTCTAAATTTTGTGGCTGACATAAGATTTCCTTGTTTGCTTTGTCCAGGAAGGCAAGAGAGAGCGCAGCGAGCGGGTTGCCAGAGGCACCGCGCGTTGTCGCATCCTGCTTGCCCAAGTCCAGCATACACGTTCCTGTCCTCCATGCCGATCTCCTTCAGCCTTCTGGCGCGCCTGCTGTGGCTGTCTGGTACCCAAACTTGCCCACATGAGAAGTGCTTTTGAGTGAAATATGTTGCAAAACATTTCAAAGAGCAAGAGGAGGCTTCTGGAAAACTTTTTTTGAAATGACTCCCAGAAGAGAAGGGAGTCTTCTTCCAAAAGATGGAGTCGATGTTGCTGTTGCACTGTAAGAGTGGTACCGATGGGTCGGCACCTCGCGCTACGCCGCAGAGGTTTCTGAGCTGATGGCTGTTAAAAGAGTGTTGCCACATCAGTGTGGCGTTTCTACTCTAGCCCTGCTAAAAGGTCTGTCTCCTTTTCGAGGGTAGGGCGCTGCTCTTAATAGAACCGTACACTTTTCTAGACATAGACACATCTGCTTAGTGTTGCATTGGGCCCTATAAATCTGTAAGATGATTCTGAGCTGGCTAAAATATCTCTTAACATGGTGCATATTTTCCCTTTGTTTGACTAGTCCATACATAGATTTGTTTGCCATTCCGTTCTCCCGCTTGCTTGGCAGACTGAATTTAAGAAGAAAGAGGAAAAATAAACAGCTGGTCAAAAATCTTCCTTGTTTACTTCAGAAAAGTTTGGGGTTTTTTAACTCCCTACTTACTGTAATGATATGGTTTCTAGAAAAAGACAAGCAAAACTGAAATTATATTCTAATTATAGCACGTTAAGTGCCACAAAAGTTTTTTGTTCTTTTTTTCTGTGCTAAAAGAAAGGTCTGCAGCTGAGAGAAGGATGCAGAGTCTTGAGGTACTCTTTTCAGAGTGCACAGTAATTTGGGGGTTACTGTGTTTAAGGAGAACTGGGCCTTGAATGACAACTACAAAGTTAATGTAACTTGTAGAGAGCAAACCAGCCTTCTTAAAGTGGTTGTTTTGCGACTTAAGTTGACACCGTTAACATGCTCTTGAAGAATTTCTCTATTTTTTCACCAAAATTCTTCACTATTTTGGATAGCGTTTCATAACATGTTATGTCTTGCAGAAGTGAAAGAACCTGCTCAGTATTTGTTTTCATTGTGGCTTTCCATAATCCCTTTTTCAAGGAATTTACAGGTTTTCTCTGCCATTTCCATTTGTTTTTAAGGGAAATTTGGGCCATGTCGAAGCTCAGGCTATTTGGCTGCCCCTTAAGCAAGTTGTCTCCCGTAGAAAGCTCTTTGGGGGGGTTTTGGCCTTTTGTTGTTGTTGTTGTTGAACTCATGTAAGTACAGCATGACTAGGAAAGGAATAAATGCTTGTGAGAGTCTGCGTAGGAATTTACCATTCCATTAGTTAATGCAGGTTAGTCGTTAAACCAGCTATCTCAGCAGAAGCTGAAGAGTAGGCATTGTCTTTCTGACCTGCTTCAAACATTATTATTTTTTCATGTAGGCCCCCTAGCTTTCTTGGTTATGCTTTGATTATCAATGGTTCAGGTTGGGAATTCACAGTTAATAGGACTGACATTCTCTTAATCTCTTTATTTGTAGTATTCACGCATCTAATTAAAAAATGAGAAGTATGGAGGGTTTTCAGCAGTGTACTTGTCTCCCCTACCCAAGTCCCACTGGGGAGTAAGCACTTCACAACTTACTAAACATGAACTATCGTGACTTCTTGGGACAAAGGAGAAAAGCTGATGATTCTCTGCTCTCTGCCAAAGAGCTCTATTGATTTGAGAAGTTGAATACAGAGGTCTCCTATTGTTCCCTAGTTTGGGAACATTTCTGAAGATTCTAGTAAAAGAGATTCATACTGAATCCCTGAGCACTTGTCCAGTGGCAAGTCATTTCTGTATTTTCAAACTGGCTGTTGCAATTTTTAAGATTGTTGTTGTCCTAAAGCCAATTTCAAATATTTCATGTCTTCAGATTTCAGGATTGTGAGGAAATCCACTTTCCATGAATGGCTATTATCAGCACTGCGGAGGATCATGCATTGTTTTAAGCATTCATTTTAGAAATACAGTTTTGTGGTATTTCAAACTTCATTATTTCAAATGTTCTTCAGCAAACACGCCTGAGAATCACTTTAGGTGAGGCAACAGCAAACATAGACCTTGCCGATAGAATTAGCAACAGCCTGAACTTTTGCTCTAACCTCAAACAAAATTTGGATTTAAAATCACTTAGCAGTTCGAAAAAACTTGGCGACTTGTCTTTTTAAACCAATCTACTCACTTTTCAGCTTCCTGGTTTCATTTGTGGAAGGGAATGGAAAGACCAAAATAGTACAAGGAAGCTTGATATTTCCAGCCAAAACCACAAAGCTTTGGAAATTCAGCTTGAAAAAAACCCAAACAACCCGTAGCTGTGACTGAGCGTAGTCCTGCTTCCCTCCTGTGCTCCAGGCTTCCCGTTAGCTGCTCTTGCCACTTGAGGATACAGAGAGTGCAGAATTAGAATCCAGGTGTTGGGCAGGCTCTGAAGAAACATCCATACTTCTTATTTTAAAGACTCTTGCTCATTTTGTACAGTACTACTGACTTGCTTACTTGTTAGCTGAGCTCTGTTGGAAAGATGCTTCGCAGCATTTGTGTATCTAGACTTGTCTTTGCACTAATTTAAAAAGTAATAAGTAACCTAAGAAGTTATAACCGTAACATTTAAGACAGCCACAGTGTGGTATTTCTAAACCTCCATTTCTTTGACAAATCACTTTGAAAGGAGACTGAAATTTCCAGAGGCATTCCTGTAACTTCTGCACTTTCAATGTTTTCTCCAATTACTTTGGCATTTTCTGGTATTTATATAAGATGATTTTATAGTGTTGAAACCCAAAAGAAAAGCGTAGCCTTTTGTTGGCATACAGCTAGTGTTACTTTTTAAGGTTTGCCAATGGGGATTTTCTACCATCTAATTAAATGGAAGCTACAAGGTTTTTTTTATGTGTACTTATATCCCTTGATTATATGAACTTTTTTTTTTCCCTCCCCCTTTCTGTTGCATGTGGGTGTTGTAAAACTCCTCCAGTACTGGCATGGAAAGTTCATTCAATTGCCTGCAGTCAAGTGAATAAAAATTTAGGTCTGAAACAGAGGGTTTAAAACCACAGTAAACTCATGCTGTTGTGAAACCTGCTATCAGAAGTTCCTTGTAAAGATGAATGTTTACTCAAACTGTCAAAATATATACTAAAAGTAGCTTCAAAGTACTTTTGAGTACTGGGGGGGGGCACATAGTACTGTGAAAGCTTAGCATGATTCTACTAAAATTTTAATTATTTTTTGTAATTACCTCCTGCCCTTCTGCCCAAGGTTGGGTTGCAGTGAGCTGCTGGAGATGTTGTCTATTGAGTGAGGTAAAAGCCAAAGCCTAACTGCTTGTCTTTAATGATCCCATGTCACTTTGAGGAGTTAACTCCTGACTAAGTTCTATTTTGGAATAAAGTGTGCGTTAACAAATAGCGAGGGAGAAAGTAAGTAAAATTTTTAAGTCAGAACTTGAGCTGAGGAAAGAAAACAGAGTGTAAGTGAGGAAAATGAGAGACAAGCAACAGTGAATCAGATTAAATGCAGGCAACAAAACCGTCCTGCTTCATATACATACAGAAATGTAATCCAGAAATAAGGATTAAAAATACTGGGGTGGAGTAAGAGCTAATTAAAACAATTGAGAGCCTATTGGCTTTCTCTTCTTTTCTTTCTCATTGTGCTTCTTTCTTTCTCCTTACGCTTTCTTTTTCTTTTCTTTCTGTCTGTATATAAAATGTTTTCTTAATCAGTGTGTAAGACGTACATTCATAGCTTGCCAGTAGGATCAAAGAAATCTTGATCTCTCATCTTACTCATCTGTCTGTGTGAGTGAACAAGTTAACTAGAATTTGTGTTGTGTAGTGTGAATACAAAACACTCCAAATTATTCCCACAGCCAGGTATATACTTTATTCCCAATCTGGTAAGTATTTGGTTTGGGCTCATCCCTAAAACCACGATCAGTCCCACTGACATCAAGTAATGTGGCAGCTAGTTCCATGATTCGTATTGAAATGCCATTATAACTTTTTTTTTTAAGGATTCACAGGTTTTCTTTCAGAATTTTCTTCTGTCACCCTCCTCACTGCTGTTTGCTTATCTCTATATTGTTTCATCTTCCTTTCTCTGCAACCAGTCACCACCCAGGCTAAATGCCCAATCCCAGTTTCCAAAAACGGACATTTCATTTGCATCCTCACGCTGTTCACTCAGCTCACGTGTTACATCCTCTTCTACTGCTCTGCGGCTCTCATATCAAGTAGATTGTATCTCTTTGTAAGCTACCTACTAGTTTACATTCCTTATTGGAATATACATTCCATATACCACAGTGGAAGTATTCCCAACTGCTGGTCATGCAGTGTGGTAACGTTTTGTGAACAGTATCACAAACATTTTGTGAACACACTCAATAGCCTTTACCTTTCTAGGGTTGAGCGTGTGCATCCAGTATGGTAATAAGAAAGACCGAAGGATACTCAGCCCACCACAGGATTGATCCTTACTTCATCGGTTATGCTACCGTTAGACTAAAGAAGAGGGGGAACCATGATCAACCAGTAGTTTTAGGTTCCAGACATGCATATGTTTTAAAGAGAGTATTCCTTGCTTTGCACCTTCTGTATCTTATTTGTTGGTCAGTACAAAATGCTGCATTTGCAGAGTAATGGTTGGCCCAGGTGTGAGTAGCTGCATCAGTTGAAGGAGAAGAGTCAGATGTGCTCTTACTCTTGTCATATGTCTATAGAAATATTGGAATCATTCAAAAAGAGTGCTGATTGTTACGGCAGAAAGCACCAGAAAGCTCTTCTGTTAACTAAAGGATGTTGTTCTTTCCTCTGAATGTATGTAGATACCAAAATATCCAGCGAACTATTGCAACAGAGCGAACTGAAGACGATGCTGTAGTTAACAACAGGGTGGAGAGAGTTCCTGCTGGAGGAGGAAGTGACTCTGAGGCAGAGCCTTCCCAGCCAAGCTCAGGTAGGGGGGAAGAGAGCTGCCGAGTGGCATGTTCAGTGCCATTCAGTGATGGCTTTCAGTTCTGGGGAAACCTGCATTTCCACGGGAGGCTGGAACTTTATTCTACCGCATTGCAGAAACAAATTTTAAAAGGTTTAAACCTGAAGCTACAGGTTTTAGACCAGAAGCTACAGGTACAAAGCTAGATACAGAGGGCATCAGTTCTTTCTCAACAACTACTACAACAGACAAAGTGTTTTTATTTTATAGAATCATAGAATCATTAAGGTTGTAAAAGATCACTAAGATCAAGTCCATCCATCAACCCAACAAAGGGCTACTTGAAATTAAAATGGAGAAGGCATGCGGTTTTGATTCACCTTGTTAGCTGCAGAAACAGCACTGTCTTATTTTTGCAGCAGTGTGATTTTTGTCTTGGGGCATCGCAGTTTATTCTCTCTGGGCATGGCTTCTGTGCTGCCACATTTGCCCTTGCGGTCACACCTGCAGTGGCTTTGGCATCGAGTATGAACTACTCGCTATTTTAAAGCTGCAATTCTGTGATAGCTCTGGGCTAATCTAAGTGTGGGCTGCCACTGAAGGAGGCAGAGCTGTCTTTTTGCACATCACTAACTTTTGCTCACCCCATGCCGGAGCAGAAAACTGATCTGCCTAAAAAATAACCTTGTTCGTTCTTTCATCTGGCTCATTAGATGGCCAGGCAAGAATGAGTGTTACTACAAAGAAGAGGAGAATGTGTACCTAGGGCAAGATGGGATGCCAGGGAGCTCTTCTACTCTTCTCAGTGTGGTACTCATACTCACTTTTTTTTAAAAAACATGTGTGAAACCATAGCCTAAGTGTCTGCTTCAGGTAAGAAATGCCCCCAGTCAGACTAATGCCCACTATGCAACTGTGGGCATGCAAAAATAACCGTTTTCTTTGAGAACTTGCACCACCAACATGAATGGACGTTTCTCTTCCATTCTTACCTCCACCTAACTGTGTTCTACATTGTCTGCTGGAGGTAAATCTGACTTCTTGCCGTCCTTTTGCCATCCCTCTGTAAGTAGTATTGGCAAAGGAAAAGAACCAGGATTTCCACTTGACTTTTCTTAAATGTTCTGTGTTGAATAGGAAGATTACACAAAGAAATAGTGACATTTTTAAGTTTAGAAAAATACCCAATTTTGCCAGTTTGTTTTCCTGATATATTAGGTGTGCTTAGTTTGAAAATAGGTTTTGACTTAGCATGTTTAATGTCTGATATTCAAAGCTTCCTTATGATCCTTTGTTTTGCAATTTATAGGAGCCTTTTACCTACACTGGATCTTATAGGGAGAACTCAGTTCTCTCTGTCAGCAGCTGAAATGGAAATCATTATTAGTATTTAAATTATAAGTAATGTAGTCATTACTTGTAATATGTAGAATCATTTACTATCATAGCCTGCATAATAAAATGGTAATTTAATGGGAATTGCTACTAGTCCGTATTTGGGTCAGTTTATTAAGTAACATTTACTTTTTTTTAGCCCCAAAGAACTAAAGAGTATGACACATATTATCTTAAGTGATTAGGAAATGGCCTTTGCTATAGATAATTGCTTTGGTTTTAGAATAAAAAGTCCATATTGTATAAAATGCCAAGAATTAAAAGATTAAGGGTCAAGTAAACCACACTAGAATAAGAAAAAGCCACAGTATGATTTATTTGCTATTTGCCTTTTAATTTAAATGAAAAATGTCAGAGGAATACAATTTAGGTACATTAATCCAGATTCTAATCCAGTATAAATCAATTTAACTCCAGCAATGGATCCAGTCTGCAGTTTTAAGTGGATTAAAATAATACAATGTGTCTAGCAGGAAGAAAAAAAGAAGTGATAATTGATAAGAAAAATGGGGGAATCTGTATGTATTCTGTTGATGACATCTGCATCCAGTTTCCTTGGGCTGCAAATAAAAGTTGGCTTGTGTTTGACTATGCCACATCTCCACACTCCAGCCATAATTCCATGGTAGGAAGTGTTTTTCCAGTGGCTGTTCATTAAAGGTTAAATAATAGACGGCACTTGCCACTATGTTAATAGGATTTTTCTGCCTTATTTTTGTCCAGAGATTAGGAGGGAAGGTTCCCTTTCTCCTGTGAATTCTCAAAAAATCACCTTGTTGCTGCAGTCTCCAGCTGTGAAGTTCATCACCAATCCGGAGTTCTTCACTGTGCTGCATGCAAACTATGTGAGTACTTACGATTTGCTGTCTCGCACTGCTGATTTTGGAATCCAAACACTGTGCCCCAGGCCTCAGGGAGAATGCACAGTGAGTTTGGATTGTGTGACTCGGGGCTCGGTTGTCCTTTCTGAGCACCAGACAGGTTGGGGACAGTACAGGCAGGCTGCTCCAAGGGGGCTCTTGCTGGTATTCTGCCTCACACAAGGAATTCCCTGTTACAGAGAAGCCCATTAATGTTATCCTTCCAGAATCAGCAGGAACCCTTGGTTTTGGCTGGGTTGATTTTGTTGTCTGTTGCTGCAGGGATTGAGGTTATTGCCTTTCAAGCCATGTTCCTGAGAAATGTTACTCTGATACCACTAAGTCTCAAGGAAATAGAGGGAAAAAATTAAGTCATGCAGTTTGCACTCCCAAGAAGTAGGTGGGCATAATGCAGTGAAAAATTTACTCATTTGAGTCAGTGTAGCTATTTTGGAAAAAAAAAGAATTAAAATGAACGTTCAAAATCCATATAACTTTTTTCCCCCATTAGTGCAATAAAGATGCAGGTTTTCTTGCAAGCCTAGTGTGGAGTGGGAAAAATGGAGTGATAGGTCAACCAGGAAGCAGACAGGGAAATCTCGTAAGGAAATGCTGCCCTAGTTTTTCCGTATCTGCAATGTAGTTCAGCTGGGCATCTACACTTGACTTCTGAATATTTGGAAAGTCATCCATTTCAGGGCAGGGATGAACTTTCTTTTTGAAAGGAAAATAAATTAAAAGACTTCAGGAGTTGCCTCGGTGTAGGGCTTTAGCTAACTACAGATATCAAGTTTCGGCTGTGGTGCGTTGCGGATTGAAGCCAGCTGTCCATCTCCAAGCATCTGCCGTGAAATCCTGCAGAGGAAGGGATGTATTAACTCATCTGGCATTACCTGAACTAGGTTATGGAGCGTGCATAATTTCTTCCATTGACAGGGTGGCACATGATGATTTATAGCTGGCAGCAATATCATTTTCATTCAGCGCAGTTGTTTGCAAAATGAGCAACTGATTCCATAGTGGTGTGAGGAACAGCTCTAAAGAGACTGAATCCTTTTCTCACTGAAATAAAAAAAGCCAAGAGAGGCCTTCAGTTTGAGCTTATAAAGTTGTCTCTAATATGAGAGCCAGAATAATCTATTGAAACGTCTGTCAAATGGCCATACAGATTCCACTTGCACAGAAATAATGACCCACATAACTTTTGACTTTACACGGCTGTAATATTTTAACCACAAACGCCTATTAAAATTTCAAGCTATTAATTATGCCAGTGAAGTTAAGATTGGAAAATATTATCTAGCAGTTAGAACTAAAAGGGAAAGGCTCTCATTTTTCAGATGTTTAGTTTCCATGGAGGGATAAAACTACCTTACATGTTTTGTTTCCCTAGTGCATCAGTCACTGATCACACATCAGATCAAAATACAACTTCTGCCATGGAGTAGGCTGGGATCTTAGCAATCTGTGACCGTGAAGCTTTCCTGGGTTATAACCAGGTCATAGCTTCAGGGCAGAGATCATATCTCTGTGATTTCATAACATTTACCAATCCTTGCCGTAATTAGGGACCCTGTTCTGCAGGGAATCCTCTCTTCTCAGCGCTACCACCATGATAAATCCTTATGTAATAAAGATAATACTTGTAAATGTTTGATTGCATTGAAGGGGTTAAAATGCAGTACAAGTACACAGAAATTGAGAATTCAAAGCAGTGGGGTCAGATTCTCTGGACAGGCTACAAGTACACGCACCGGGGCTCACTTCACTGGAGACGCGAGTCCCCTGCTGATCCTTTACTACTCTAGTGAGTAATTGAATCCTTTGGGCTGACCAGCAGAACCAATGCCCTCATTTTCTCTTTAGGGAAATGCTCAGAAGGCTTGCAGATTTTTGTAAAGTTTCCAACCCCGTCTCGAGGAGATTTTTCCCTGACGTAAAAGATCTCGATCCCAAGAGTGGCCTGTGGATGAGAAAAAGTGTTGTCACCACAAGAGTTTTTTGTGGTGCTTCATCATTGAACACACTGTGGCAACAAACACAGTTGACTTTGGCCCCTGTTCTGCAACCAGGACAGCACTAACTCAGAACTGCATCAGGGCACGTTCCTCTAAGACCTCTATTTAATGTATCTAAGATGCAGGTAGCTGCCTGAGGGGTGGCGTTCAGCTGACTCATGGAAACGTCTCCATCTGCCCTTTTGTAGTCATTGCAGAAACAAATATTCAGTTCCAGGAAATGATTCATATCTTCCGAAAATAGACAATTGAAAGTGTCTGTTTCTGTCCTGTGGCTATAAAGTGACCATAAATAAGGTAGCAAGCTTAGCTGTAGATATCTGCACTGCAGTTCTCTGAAGTTCATGAATCCTATCATGCATCTTGATTTGAATTCTAGCATAAATACATGGTCACAGATGTCTTAGCATCTCTCTGGCTCGTCCAGTCACGCAAGCAGTGTTTCTGTTGACCAGGGAAAGCAATGAAATCGGCACAACTACGTGCACCTTGAGTGCGTGGTGATTTAGCTGACCGTGGTTTTGGCATTAGAAAGGCAGTTTATGCACAAGCTAATTGTGCATAATGTGTGGGGCGTTTCACTTTCCAGGCTGTATTTCATAATTCTGGGTGTTCATGTAAAGTAGTCGTTCAAACCAAAACAATGAGATGGAAATGATCCTGACGCTAACAGGATTTGTTTCAGTTCTTTGGTCATATGTCCCATGAAATAGCAAAATATGTTGTTTTGACATCAGAACTGATTTTCCTCACTTCTGTTTTCCATCTCTTAGAGTGCCTATCGAGTCTTCACTAACAGTACCTGCCTGAAGCATATGATTCTGAAGATCCGTAGAGATGCTCGTAATTTTGAGCGCTACCAGCACAACAGAGACCTGGTAAATTTTATCAACATGTTTGCTGATACCCGACTGGAGCTCCCTCGTGGCTGGGAGATAAAAACTGACCAGCAGGGCAAGGTAAGAGTGCCAACAAAACTTATCACTTGTTTAACATGGCACATCAGTCTGCATCAGGTTCCTTTCTTCATGACTCAAAAGTGGTGGAGCTTAGTTTTAAACAACACAAACAGCCAGCAGAGTTGCTCTAGAGGCAGAAAAAAGCTTCAAGAACAGATGTTTCGAAGCATAGTGGTGACCCTCTAGCTTTCTGTGGAGTATCACACCATAGCCAAGGCAGCACTGGACTAACAAAAAAATTTAAGCCAGAGTTTAGATCTATCATGACTGCAAATTTGGCTCAGTGTTTCTGCCTCCCATGAATCTTTACTGAATGACTTCTGGAACCACCAAATAGGCTAAAGCTGTGTTCCCCAGTAATTTTATTGTCTTCTGTCTTGTTTACTTCATGGCCATTACACAAGATTTTTGACCTATGTAGCTTCAAGTATTTTCCAAGAACTACTGTAGCTCTAACTGCCCTTCGATGGTACCTTCCACGGGCCATATCTGAACAGGGTATTTCTGACACACGCTATATGATCCCACAATACCATCACAGCGTTGGCAGTCTTCTTACAAAGAAACATTGTTCCTATGTGTTTCAGTCCTTCTTCGTTGACCACAATAGCCGTGCTACCACTTTCATAGATCCCAGGATCCCGCTGCAGAATGGTCGTCTCCCTAATCACCTGACGCACAGGCAACATCTTCAGCGACTTCGTAGCTACAGCGCTGGAGAGGTAACTGGGCTAAGTATTAACACACTTACTTTTGACAGCAATCTTCTGAAGAATTAAAAGCTTTTCTTATCTTTGAAATGCATTTAAACAGGCTGTTTTGTGGATTTCTATCTTCCAAAGGAAATAAGGGATTTGGGGGATTTTTTTCTTTCTGAATGGTTTATCTCAAAGCTTGCTGCTATTGAAGGTTTACATCTTGACTGTTTTCAGAATGAAATAATAAGCAAGTAGAATGAAATAACTGAAGTGAAACGGTGACAAAAATAGATTTTAAAGGAAGAATCCGTATTGTACATCCTAGTCTTACTTTTGTAAAGTTAAGTAATTTGTTATTTTTATAGCCTGATACTTCAGCAGCCTCATGTGTTTCTTTGTTCCCCACTGTGATGCTGTGCTCTGAAAAGTTATGCTCCCTAAGAGCAGCGTAGTAACGTGTGTTGAGGTTTGCTTCCCTAGCTCTCAATCACATTAAACATCTTTCCTGTGTTTCATGGGGATGGTTTTTATCATAGAGGGCCATGGCAGCATTGAAAGAAGCATAAATCCTGGGTTTGTGTTGTGGATTTAAGGAGGACAAAGTACTGGCAATCAGATTCTTCATGTAGCAAATCCATACAGTCGAAGATTTGTAAATATCGAAGCCAAATAGGGGTAGAGATGAATTATGGCTAAAGGATCTTCCTCTTCCAAAAAAAATCCACAGAAATGCTTGTGAAATTAATGTTAAAATTTATTGCAGCAGGACCAGGCTGAGCACCTCCCACTGCCAAATGGGGTTGGGATCAGGAGCTGACTAGGGTGTGAGGTCAGTACTTCAGGAACAAAGGCAGACTAGGCATGAGAACCTTAGATAGGTTTTCCCCATCCTAGGTGAATAGGACAACCCATTTTCTGAGATAGAATGTACCAATGGAACTGTTTCAATCATACCTTCCCACCAACTTAGCAGCCTGCCTCTGCCAGCAGCCTGCGGTTTAGTGTTGCTGTTGTGACTGAATTATTGAAGTGAATGTGAAAGCCACCTGCATGATGATTCGAATTTGGGCTCATGCTTGCCTGGGGCTTCCTTACAAATTGACCATGTTAGGGACAGGAGCACCCTGAGCAACTCAGATGCCCTAGCCCAAAAAAACCCACTTGGTTTTGCAAATGCTGGCAAGGCTGGTGAAGAACAGTTTGCAATAAACCTAAAGTATCAAGTACAGGGAAGGGAGTGAAAAGCATTGAATACTTTCCAGTCATGATCGTCTTGGGGAAATTGTAAACTGTTCACTGAGGCCACTGATTTGTCATGATCAGCCGGTGGAACGGGGCCGTCACTCTCAGGAGCCATCGGTGCTGGCACCTTCATCTCACAGTCTCTGTGGCCCAGGTCCCACAGTACTTCTGCACCCTTGTCATAGTCAGTAGCTTCCTATCTGGAAGTATCTGCTGCTCCGCTGGAAGGACTCCCATTGATTTCCAAGGGCTTGGGATCAGTGCCTGAAAGCCCACCATTATAAGGAAAAGATTCAACCCTTTGCAACTCAGCCCATTTATTAAGAGCCGCATGTTCCATGCTGTTTCTTCCAAGTATCTTTGGATGTGCTTTAGGCCTATAAATCACGCCTGTAGGGACACACTGGGGGCTTTGTCCTGGCCATGTGTCAGCTGACTACAGTCCAGCTGGTTTCTTCGCTGAGCAGGTGGTGTGGCCTCTGGAATCTGTCACCAGGACAGTATGAAGGACCAAGAAAGATAACCACCGGTTTTGCACATTATACACAGATGTCAGATGAGCCTGAAGGAGAGCAGGATGGTGCAGCTTCGCTTGTGATTGCTTGTGGGTGCCAGAGAGGATATAGAAAAGAGGCAGGGTAATGAGAGGAAAAACTCTACCCCCTGCCGTGGCGCATACAGCTGGTGTCCTGCCCAAGTGCCAAAAGGAGTCGCCAGAGCGTTGTGTGGACTTTGTGACACCAAATGGTCAGCTGAGGAAAGGGCAGACAAAAATCATAGACAGACGAGCCCAAAGCTGGGACAAAGCAATACCCCAGCTTCGCACAGTCAGCGACAGCCCTTGGCCGAGTCACCATGAAGAAATTATCAAGGTTCTAAGAAATTGTGATCTCAGTACTCAACAGCAGACAAAAAAGCAAATGTTATGTCTGGAATTCTTAGAAAATTAATAGAAAGATCTTTTTAATCTAGGAGAGGACAGGCATTACAAGAACCAAGTTTTGGTAGTAAAAGCCAAACCAATGCAATCAAAATGAGGCAGGGTTGAAATTCAGTGAGAATAGCTAACCATAGGAACTAATGAATACATGGGCACTGGGTCTCCATTGCGTCGTACTTTCAAGCCAAAACATAGTGCAGAAGCCAGTTTTGTCTGTCACCAAGTTTCTGAGCATCCTGGCCAGGGGCTGTGCAGTGAATGGTCTGTGGTGTTGAAGGAAAAATGGTGATCTCCTACCTTCCTTTCCATGACACCCATGAATCTTCTCAATCCTTTTGGCTCAACAAAATGTGCCCTTGATTCTTGCCTAATAATCAATGGTGTTGAACAGAGTACCTTGCAACACTAAAAAAGAATTGATTTTTAGTGTTTCAAATGAGCTTTTTAAACTTCCTCGTGAAATTGGAACATAGAAATATACTTTCTCAAATATGACAGTTTTCTTTGCTTTATAACATTTAAAATTCATTCTCAGTAGAGCATAGAACTAGCAATTGCACTTCTATAGAGGGCTGGCTGTTACTTCAGAATACTTTTATTCACAGCCCAACTATTAACAGGCCAAGCGGAGATTAAAATTGCCCCTTTAGCCTTAATCTTTATGTGAGCTGTGTTTTTTAAAAAATTAGCTGTGCATATAATAGTATTTCATTTCCCTCTTCCAGGAAAGAAAGCATCCATTTCATAAATTAATCTGTAATATTTGGGAGAGTAAATGAAGGACCTCTGTAAAAGCTTTTGATGTCCACCTGAGGAGCAGATTCTTGATATTAAATGGTATTATATGTACAATTGAGAAAAATGCTACAGATTGTGTAGTGAGCACTCCTTAAGGGATATCAGTCTTTTACAGGAAAAAGGTGGTTGATGCTACTCTTGGTTACCTCATTTTTGAAAGAAATGCTCAGGTAGCAGTGGCCATCAGTAACTAAATGAACTTAGGTCACTAAGTGCTTCATTTCCTTCTGCCGCTGCTATGAACAGAAGAGGCCAGAACCACTTTCCATTCCCTCTAAGGCACTTTCTGTCTGCAGTGGAAGTTAACGTATATGATTACAGGGTAGAGACTTTAAGCACAAAAAGTAGAAAGCAGCAGGCATCCCTAATGGAAAGGCAAGAGTTTCTGGTTAACAAGAAAAACAGAGGAGGTACTGGAATGTAACAATATATAAATCTCCTTACTGACTCAAACCTCGACAACAAAGTAGCAGGATTCAAACAAGCAAGAGCCTCAAATGCAGCAGTGATATAAAGCCCAGGAAAGGGTCTTATATCATGGAAGGTGATAGCAGGGACTCTCCACTCTGCTTGCAACATCCTGGTATCAATTGCAAAGCTGTTAAACCCGGCCGTAAATCTGTCAGCTAACCCTGCACTAGATGAATTAGGTCACTAAATCATTAGAGGGGTCACTCTGTTTGTTTTTTTAATTAGAGAATAATGTGCTGATCTAAATTAAATTATTCAATTAGAAAGTCAAAGGAGACAGGGCAATTGTGATTAAACATTGGATTGGAGCAATCAATTGTACTATGTTAGCTAAAAGATTGGAAAGAGGAGTGTTAGCAAAATGGAAGTTAATTAGATGGCTGAGAATTTTCTTGTCATGTTGCCAGAGAAAAATTGTTTAGAGGTGTAAATGTGTGAAGACCATGATCCAAATGCAGCATTAGGGATGCCTAATGATGGTGGTGAAGAGCAGCGCAGCACCACAGAGCGCGCAGTTTATTAAGTTAAGGTGTGGACAGAATTGGATTCTTACAATCTAGATGAGTTCAGTTGTTAAACCAGCATTGGGAAGAAGGGAAGAGGAGAGTGAAGGTTTCTCTTCACAGGCTCTGCACACATTTCCTTTCAGAACTCTTGCTTCAGGAGAAATCTGTTCAGGTACACAGCTCAGCAGCACTGGAAAACTAACCAAAATTAAAAATAAATAAATATCAAGTGACATGAGCAAGGGAAGGGTCAGCCCCAGGCTGGGCAGAAGTACCCTGCAGTTCCCAGGTGATAAGCAAATACCAACTGATGCTAATTTTTGTGGGAGATGAGTGTCTAACTCCTCTGTTACTCTTCTCTTTCCCCGTTCTTATCCTCTGATCAGTAAATCTATATATAGCAACAAGGGCATAGGATTTGTCTTTGTCAAGGATGCCACCCTTAAAAACAGGCTCACTCACCATCTGCAGTCCCATGCAAGTCTGTTCTACAGGGAGCTGGGGAAGAGGCATCCTCACCTGATCTCCAGAGCTCCCTGGAAGTGGAGAAGCTGAGCTCAGCTGAGCTGAGCACAAATCCTTGCTAATACAACCCATCACAGGCCACTGTGTGGTCTTGACTATGCTGTCCCCAGACAGCCCAAGAAATAGCTGTTCTTAGAAGAGAACTGTGGCAATGGATTATAGGGCACCTCTTGAGCTTTCTCCTTCTTCCACAGTGTAGAGTGAATGCCATAAAGGCCACGTGGTTCCTGTCATGGGGCATGCCCAGGTCACAGGGCGAAAGCTGCCTAAGCCTGAGCTAAACTTGCAGTGTCAGTTGGTCCATAGGCTGTGAGACGGAGACAAAGGCAGAAGATGTAGCATAGAGGGACTTCATGAATTGTGTGTGACCTGCTTGAAAGTCCTTCTTGTTTGTAAAGGTGAGAAGAGTTGGACCAAGGTTAGCACATCAGTCCATTGACATTGAACTTGACTGTTCTCCTTGACACGGGGATAACTCTTGTAGTCAGCAGATGTGTACCTGTGTAAAACGGACGCAAGTGAAATCATGATTGAATAATGGAGCAAAACGTTCACCGTGCACTTTCACAGCAGTTTCATATTTTCAATTGCAGTATGTTTAATTAGAATCATTAAGGTTTTTTATTGTTTGACCTGTGTATTGACACATATAAAGTGCATTGACTGGTATCTTGTTACATATAAACCTTTCATGCTTTGTGTGCTCCAAAGGCAACTTGCCAGTCACATTTAGCTTCTCAGTTTTCATTTATATCCTGTTGGAAGACCTGGCATTTGGCTGTACCACCAAAAATGGGTTGGCACCATTTGCTTGGATGCAGAGCTAAGCATTTAAACTATTGGAGTAGGGGCAATTTCTTCCTGAAGTGGTTGCCAAGCACTACAATTTGTGCAGTGAGAAAGGAGCAGCTGGTATTAGCCCAGTAGAGTGACAAGTGGAATTCCTAATACATCTTGTCCTGATACAGGGTGTCCTCACACTGATTTTGTAGCAGTGCTCCTCTGTTGGCTTCACCGTGGCCATGTTCTGGAGGAACACGTATGAGAGAGAGGTGGGTTCCCTCAACTTGCACAAGTTCCCGAAGAGTTAAAGGGATTCCACCAAGGAATGACTTGCTGAAGACAGATTGCCAGACCCCACTGTATTGCTTTTAATATCCTCATACCTAAGTGTTTTCCCACCTTTTAATATATGTGCCTTCCTGACGCGATTCCCTTCACTAATTACTGTGTTTAGGACAGCGGCATTCAAGTGCCTCAGTTTAGTAGTGGTAAATTTCCTTCTTACTACTCTTTTTATCAGCTCTTTGGATTATATTCTTTTTTCAACTTCTATTTCTGGTTATGGAAGATAGGCAACCCCCTTTTGTGGTAATATAGCCCCTTTTCTGCCCTGTGATCTACATATATATTCCTTTCTCATGTTATTTCCACTATTAAATTTTCTTACCATAGCGCTGAGTGAACATGTTGCAGTGTTGTGGGTTTTTTCTTTTTTTTCAAATTAACACTGCTGTAGAAAAACTTGAAGTAAATGCTGTTATGCTAGAACAAGAGACTGTATGATACTACCAAAATTTTATTTTCATTGAGCCAGAGAACTCCATCACTGCAATACCTTTATTAACTTGCATTTACTTCTGGATTCTGGTACTTTCACTGCAGCATCAAAGAGGTGTGATAGCTGTGGATAATGGTGTTTCTCCATTTGGAAGCACATAATTACCTGCCTTTTGTAAGTTTGCTGAGAAATAAAGCTTTAATTTTCATGCAGGCTTCGTCCTTCAGTCAGTCAGCATCCTGGACCATTCTGAATGAAAGGTCACAGAAGTAAAGATGAGAAACATTTTTACCGACTGATGTGCTACCAATGGTCAGTTTTGATCATTCTTCCACCTCCCTCTGATGTTGTAGGCCTCCGAAGTCTCTCGAAACAGAGGAGTTACTCTGTTGGCCAGACCAGGCAATAGTCTCGTAACAGCTATTCGAAACCAGCACCATCACGAGACATTACCTCTGGGTAAGCCAAGTTTCTCTTTTCTTTTCAAAGCAGTGCTCACAAAGATGCTTTTTAGGACTTCTCGTCAACCACATGCTTCATGTTGCCCTGTGCCTCACTAGCGGTGTGGTCAGTGTGCCCCTGCACAGTCACGGTGACGTGACCAGGCCCCCTCAATGGTAAATAAAGCCTCTGTATTTTTTTTTTTCCCTTTTCCAGCTTACAATGACAAGATTGTTGCATTTCTACGCCAACCCAACATTTTTGAGATGCTGCAGGAGCGTCAGCCCAGCTTGGCCAGAAACCATGCACTCAGGTACCACTTTTTTCCAGACTGATGAAACCCAGTTCCAGGAAGGAGTTCTGGTAGTGTGGAAAAACAAATTCTTGTAACTGTAGTACAAGAGGTTAACTTGGGCCCCACATGCAACTGTCACCAATAAAGAGTAGGTGTTGACCACCAGAATCTATGCAGTTACTATAGTTATCTTCCACAGACATCCATGAAGAAGAACAAAATAACTATGGGCAAATAGTGACATAACTTGTTTCCATTCAAAGTATTACTCAGTAGCAGAAATTCTGTCTTCACCTACAATTATCGCTTTGCTTTTCAGAAGATAGGCTTAAAGTTGTGTTTGGATGGAAGTCAGCAGCAAAACCCCAGTAACTTCAGCAGAACCAGGATTTCGCTTAATGGTTGGATTTACACCCATGCCATGGACGTAGTCGCCCTGCATTTTATAAAGAAATAAGAAACTTTATGAAGTAGATTGTACTCCTGTCTTTAATCATTCTCACTTACGACTTCATGGTAGTCCTTTCCAAAGTAATTAAACCGTATCTTTCTTTTTCTTATGCCCATTCCTTTCCTATTAGGTTTAGAAGAAAACAGAACCAAAAACCGGTACAATTTTAAACTAATTCCAAAGGATAAATTAATTGTTTTGGCCAAGAACCTCACGTAGCATTAGTTGGTCTCAGTAATGCCAGTGTGCACCCTCTAAGAGTTTGCCCAAGAATTTAGTTTTTACTGTGCAGTAAAACGTGCAGCTGTGGGACTTGCGAAGGACGGACCTTCAAGTTCCTGCGGCGCAGCTTCTGCTGACAGCCTGACTCGTTGTTTACCTCTGAGGACCAGACAAAGAGTTCTTTGGGTGTAAGGATTAGACTTCCTTCCTGGAGGAATTAATAAATTCAAATAAAATGAGTGAGACAGGATGAAAAATGCTCCCAATATTGAAGACATACATTTCTGTAACTGAGAATTTTTTTATCTTCACCATCAGATTATTCCAGACTATTTTTTTTCCTCAGTTGAATTCTCGTTTCTCAGAGAACAGGTGATGCTTTTATCTCTTTTTGAGCAGAGAACAAAATTGACTAGTGATAGGGACTAAAGAGCTTAGCCCGCGCCTCATAGATTTGTAACAGGATATTGAGCCCTTTGCCTCCAGGTCACTGCTTTGATTGTGCCTTAGGTCAGGAGCGAACCTAAGCTACCGTCTAATGCTCATACAGCAGGTATTAAGCAAGCTCTAGGAAACAAATGTCCGTCTTTTACAGGGCTTGATTCTGCAGCCCCACCCAGCAAGGTGCTAAAGCACATCCTTGACTTGAGGTAGAAGCCATTGATTTGATACTGGAATAAATATTCTCTGACACTGCAATGCTTTAGAAACACACTGACAGATTTGGGACAGATCTGTATCTGCCATGGTTCTAATCTGCTGAGGGGATCCTAACTTATGTTTCTCACTCCTTATTAGCATTCATGTGAACAACAAAATGTATGATTTTGCACATGTACTGTATTACCTATGTGTGATCAATTAATATAAGGTATATGTTAGAGTGTTATTTACCAGATAGAACTGACAGAGGTAAAGGAAGTGCTATTAGTGCAATTCTGTTAGCGAAAGGCGGTATATTAGTTATAACCTTCAAACAAAAATATGTCTGTCAGTGACCTTAGCTATAGCACTACGCATGAGCTTGGAGGACTAAGAATCATTCTAAAATATGGTATAAAGTCTCTTGCTTTTGGATCAGGAAACTCAGTGATATAAATAGGATCTGTTTTGTAAGTTTGTTAGCGAGTTAGAGAATAAATCAGGCAATTAAGGTGTTTGCCATTTTTATAAGGAGAGAAAGAGAGACTGGCAAAATACCAAGGAGTAATGCATCTGTGCATAGTTCATGCCTTGATAATAGCATGCTTTCTACCTGTTTTTTCTTTCTTCTCTTCTCAATAATATCTTTCATGTTTCAGGGAGAAGATCCATTACATCCGGACAGAGGGTACACATGGGCTTGAAAAGTTGTCCTGTGATGCAGATTTAGTAATTCTTCTGAGGTAATCAATTCGATCAAAAGCACGATGTCATTACTTACAGTACCAGAGAAGCTGGCTGGTTCTTTCTCAGCATAATTGAAAGTATTTTTTTTAATCTTCCAGGTCAACTAGTAATTAGAATAGGATTCATCGCTACTGGTGGTCACTCAAAATAAATCAGCCATAGTATACCTGTCGACTTTTAATTCCTGGAAGGCAGCTTCCATCAGTGCAATAAACTCTGTCCCCAGCCAGCTCAATCCAAATGGCTCTGACCATCAAGTAGCAGATAAAAGAGAATCAGGTCACAATGTTTCCTTTTAATGGAAAAATTCTTGTTTCCAAGAAACTTGGAAACTTGAGGGGGTGGTAAAACTTGTCTTTCTCAGTACAAGTAAATAATGTAACTTCATGAAATAGCTAGTTTTGCCACAGCACTGCTGCCCACACACTCAAGGCCATGTCACATTAATGAGACCTTGACGTGCAGTGCAGTGAGCATTGTTTGGGTAACGTAGATAAGGCTTCCATTTTTATTGAGACCAGGGAGCTTGCTTTTTAAGTCCTAACTACTTCTGTTCAGCAGAGATAAGGACTTATTTTGTTGTCTCAGTCTTAGATGGAAAACGTTGCCTTACACAGGTGGTTTTCATATGCCATATAGTGCTGCCTAGTGCAGCAAGTTTACAGCTTATTACCATCAAGTTAATCCAAATGGTCAAAGAGCTGAGCTATATGAAAATACATGACCCAAGAAAAGCAACCTGGGAGACAGATGTGTGTGTCTTTGCTTCTCCTAAGGTGTTGAAGTTGTCCCTGTTTACTGCATAGCCTCAGATCTTTATTCTCCTTAAACAGTAATCCTGTGTTACCATGAAACATCACATAAAATTAATTTTGTTCTTTGTTACTAGTGACCATGCTCGATTTGGGAAACCTGTGGATTTTATAAATCCATGACTTCAGAGATGTATCCAAACTTATGACCACAGCGGACTTGCACCATACTGCGTATTTACAGTCCTTCATGTGATGAATGTGAACCAAATCTCTCCCTGTTACTTTTTCCATGCAGCCTTTTTGAAGAGGATATTATGTCCTACATACCACTGCAGGCTGCCTTCCATCCTGGTTACAGTTTCTCTCCTCGTTGCTCACCCTGTTCATCACCCCAAAATTCTCCAGGTAAGGGGATGGGGAGAATAATACAAAATCTTGCCCTTGTGATATTTCTCCTAATAAATACAGAGGGGCAGGTTCAGAGCCAATATCGGCCGTCAGCCTGCTGCCCACTCCCAACCTGACCCCCACTGCTTTTTTGCTGGGTGAGTTGCCATTGCTCTTATGTGTCTGTTAAAATGTTAATGGTAGCTGAAACACAAAGATCAGAAATTGCCCATATGGAAGAAGGTATTTTCCTACTTTTTATAGAGTTGGAAAGGATTAGGGTAACAGAATGGTGTGCTCCAAACATAACTCACTGACACGGAAGTTATGTGACAGGAGCAAAGAACAGCTTCCAAATCAAAGGTGTGTTGCAGTACTTCCAACACTCCTATAAAGTCTCCTCCACTCAGTGTTCCAAAGACTTCTCTGCTTCTCAAGACTCATCTATTTTAAGACCTGAGGGGATCATCTTGATCATCTAGTCTGACCTCCCGTGTTGAGCCCATTAACTTAGGTTTGACAGGAAACGTATTTTCCAGAAAGACATGCTGTCTGAGAAGGTTATTTCCAGCTGTGGTATGTCTCTGTAGTTATTGTTTATGCTATAGAAATTTGAGGAGCTAATGTCTCCCTTTTGCCAAGATACACAGCCCCCACCGCCGTCTCACTGCGTGGCTGTGTCCAGTGGCCATTTTGAGACAATCGACAGAAATGTGATCTGAAGAAATCCATTTTTGGCTGAGCTTTTTAAAGTTCAGATAATTTGGATTATCTGGTTTCAAACAAAATGAATGGACAAGAAACATTCAAATCTCAGAGGCGGCTGTGGAAAATTGGGAAGTTTTTTAATGTGAAGAAGTTAAATGCTGAATCTTTGTTGATAGGAGGACAGTGTTTTGTCAGAATGTCCTAATTTCATTAAGGAGTTTTTAACACCATTGTTAATACAGCTTCCCTCTTCTACATCAGGACAGGTCATAAACAAGATTCCTGCAAGACAAAAATCTAAGTATTTGACAAGAACGTGTCTTAGGAGAGTGTTCTTGTGAAAACACAAGAAGGGCAAATATTAATTTCTGTCTGCTTATTTCTGGTTACATAGCCCATGAGAACACCCCTTCTCTTATGTCCTGGGGAAAAAAAAGTCTAACAAAAGAAAAGGCGGCCTCACAAAGGATTCTCTTTGCACTGCATGTAAATATGCCTTTCTGTTTTATTGAGCAGAGACTATTAGTAATGTCCTTCCCTCCTGGCAACCACAATACTTTGTGCTCCCACTAAATGTGATGTTTTAAAATTTTGTTTTATGCCTTCCTGTGGAGGATTTTCTGCCAGATTTCTCATAAAAGGGCTTGTTTTTATTGTCTTCTGTAATGAGATAGGGAAATGGGATTTCATGGATCCATTATCTGACCCTTTATGGCATGGCACTTGTTTATACAAAAAGATTAATCAGCTACTTTGAGAATGCAGACTTCAAAACAAAGCAGGTCCCAAATTGCTAAAAATCTGCTGCATATGTGAATCATAATAGGAAAATGTAGCATTTCTTGCTGACAGAAATCCTTCTTGATGCCACAAAGGGGTTTTGTGTTGATAGCTGGAAGTGTTTAATATACAGTCAGATTAGCGCAGGGAAACCCGATTCCCAGCTTGGCTGGGTGCTGGGCTCCGGTGAGGAGCGTTGCTTTGAGCTCCAGTGGTTTAATCCTGCCAAGTAAGGAGAGCTCCTCTACAACGCAGAGGAGGGAGATCTCTTAAAAGTGCAAAAGGGAAAGAAAACCAAAATACCAGTGACCGTGAGTGGGAGCTATACGTGTCAGTCTTTCTCATGCCTTTCTGATCCTTGAATTTCTGTTCAAATCAAACACAGTTAAAGTCTGAGGCAACACAAAGACGCACACAAAGACAGGCTTAACAGTTCTTTTAGTGAAGAAGATACAGGCCCAGAAGTCACTGCAATCATTGAGTTATAGGACAATTCCATTAATGGCCAGTAGAACAAAATACTCAGTGCACTGTATACCTATGAGAAGTTCCTAACACCTTTGTTAGCGGGTTTTGTCTGGAAACATCAGCTGCATGATGTGGAAAAATTAAAAGCCACTTACACTTTAGGATGCTGTTCATTTTCCTGCCAGGACTGCAGCGAGCAAGTGCAAGAGCACCTTCTCCATACAGGAGGGACTTTGAAGCCAAGCTGCGCAATTTCTATCGAAAACTTGAAGCCAAAGGATATGGGCAAGGTCCAGGTAAAATTAAGTGAGTATTATGACAAGTCACTCAAATAGTCTAACATGGTGTAGCTTTGTGTTTTATCATTATCCATGAATGAAGACACTGATGGGGAGTGGGAAACACATTAGAGAGTGCATTTGGTACATGAACCATCAGGACAGGATCTCAGTATATCCTGCAAAAGAGTGACCTTCAAGAGGCTTTTGCATGGAAGTTTTATTTCTTATAGATTCATATTCTCTTGCACTCCCATTCCCTACCTATTTAACAGGGGTGTTGGTATTCCTACCTATAATTTGTTAGTAGGAAAATGATCCATTCAGGCAAACATCCACCAGAGACTATTAACAGCTACATCATTATAATGATGGAGTGACTCCAAATCCTTTGGATCTACACGCCAGTGTAACTCAGGACCAGGGTATGACCCTGCTGAAGTTAGCCTGTACGTGCAGGTTTAACTTGCATTAGCTCTTGTGTTGGTAACCCTCCGGGATTTGAACTAGAGAGAATTCTGCCTTTCTGTGTATTTTGTGGATCTCTGTCACTTGGTTGTGGGGTTTGCTTTTCAGAAATCTTGTTAGTTGGCTTTTGAGTCTGTACCTACCTGTAGTCAATCTAGTTATCCAACTTGGCCAAAGAACTAAATGTTTCTAAGGTGTTTCCTGGGCATCTGGTTGAATTTATGCATCAGGTTGGCTTCCTACCAGATAACATCTGTTGTGGAAAAAAAAAAAGTATGAAGCCAAGCAATTTATTCCAGACAAATGTCATCATCAAAATTTTCTTACAGAGCTGGGGAGTCCTAGCCATTGGTTATCCCTTTTGATGTCCCACTAGGTGGTTCCAAGGCAGACACAAAATAGATTTTAGGAGATCTGTCTTAAAACGTCCATGAATGTATGAAAAAGAAGGATTCCTTGCACAGATGGTGTCTAAATCTACTATTCATTAAGTTTTTTTAGAGGCTGGCAGGAGTGAGAGGTGTATTGTATAAACAGAGGCTGATACTCCCTTTGCTTACCCTGCTACAGAAGCAGTAATTCCATGGACATTTAGTGGATTAAATCCAGTAAGAGACTGAGGCCAATACCAGAAAGCTGTGACCTCATCTACACAGGAAAATCACAGCCCCCTCTACCATACAAATGTGTACGTAGAGAGTGTTACAGAGTCTTAGCAGCAGAACAACACTTTGAACCTAATCACAGCATTGTGAAGGAACTCACTTTTGGGGCGTATAGAAAAGCTGAATGAAACATCTCACTGAAAACCCATAATGATCAAGTAGCAGGTGCACTAGTGGATGCAACTTCACTAAGTTCTCTGAGAATGAAGGTCTGTCACTACCAGCTCTTGTTTACCTCCAGCCTCACAGGTTCAAACTAGACTCAATCGTTAGATCTCTATTTCTGCCTCCCTCTGCAGGTTAATTATACGACGTGACCACTTGCTGGAAGGCACCTTCAACCAGGTAATGGCATATTCACGCAAGGAGCTCCAGCGGAACAAACTCTACGTCACGTTTGTTGGCGAAGAAGGGTAGGGAACCACTAAATGCTATCAGTTTTGAAGTAGCTGTTATGTTGCAAAACATTTACAGAGTTGATTAAGGCTGAGCCTCTCTTGTTATGTAATGTTTCTTTGGTTGTGTTTTCCCTCGAGTGAGTGATTCATCTTCATCAGCTCAAACATTTGTCAAACGTAACAATAGCAATAATCGTTCATTTTCGTGTAGCACCTTCCATCTAGATGTCTCAAAGTGGCAATTTAGATGGTTGAGTCTAATGTCATCTTGTTGCCAGGTGTTTTGACTGGCTGGAAGGCAAAACTGAACTACAGGCCCATGTTTACACACTGAATCAGTCTCAGGGCTCTAATTAGAGACCAGACCTTTATCCCCTTTGTTACTCTGAGTCTTCAGAATGGTTTTGGTTTTGCTTCAAAAATTGTAGCTTTGCATGCCATCTAATGATCATTTGTTATCCACATGTGGACTTCTTGTTTCTGGCTGAAGTGAGAAACATGGAACGCTCTCAAGTCCTTAAATTTTAACTCACTCACTTGGAAGCTGAAGGTAATAGAAGTCTCTTGAGAAGGCCTTTTCTCATGAGACTTTCTGCCAGCCTTACAAATCCATGAGCCATTCTTGTATGATTAAAGCCAGTCCCTGACCTTTTGTTTCCAAATCTAAACAGAACCTTTCAAAGCCTTCCTGACTTACCTCAAAAGCTAGGTTATAATTGAGGCTTAATCCATATGGTTTTATTATGGAAAGGCTGTTTTGCGTACTTCCAGTGTTCCATCTAAGAAAGGCTTGAAATCATATTTCACAGCTTTGCATGTAAAGTTTCTTTAAAAAAAAAAAACAACAAAATCCACGAAACCAACAACAAAACCAAAACAACCCCCAAACCCCCATGGTTAGGAGATAGGATTTCAGTTCCAAAGGAACCTGAACAGTGAGGCTCCGGGGCAGCTCTCTGCTTATCCAGCAACTGCTGACACTGTCAGCTCTGAGGTGGCATGTCAAAGAGCTTCTGCTGAGCTGAGTTTGGGGACATTGTGTCCAGTGGAAAACAGAAGAGTCACCAGTCTCAAAGAGAGCCACTCAGTGACCTCAGTATTCAGACTTACCTTACCTCTTGCTTTTTATACTCCGTGGATTCAATATTATTTAACAGAGGTTGTGTTTCACGGCTGGTTTTGCCTCTGCCTTGCAAGTACAGCCTAAACACGCAGCATGCCTCAGTCTGCATTTTTGGAATAGTGTTCTAGTATCCTGATACTGGCCAAAGTCATGTTGTTTTCTTCACATCTCTAATAACTTTTACTGTGTGTGGCATGGTATCCTCAGGAGAAATTACCAACCAATTTGATTTGCAAATTCATTCATTCTTCACTGATTCATTTACATCTGAACATACACTTCCCCAAGGTTTCTGCTGTTTAATGCTAATATAGGTTGTGCTGGAGGGACTCAAAGATACCAGTTCCCTACTGAAAAGGAGAGTTGATGCTGTACAGGCACGTGATGCTGTACGGGCACAGCTTCCCACACGTTTCAAAGATAAAATTACACTGAAAAGTAACTCTGAAAGCTTTATGATGAGTTAAAGTGTTGACCCCAAATGCAATACTGAGTCTCTGCTTGGGG
>JAVSBS010011434.1:37310-49287 GCA_033124195.1 Coracias cyanogaster | reverse complement strand
TTGGGGGTTTTTGAATATAGACAGGTGTTGTTTGTGGTTCTTTTCTCCAGCTATCATCAGGCTTAGCCCGGTATTTTAACGTCCCTTGAAGCAGATCTGTGGCATGGTTAGCACTAGTGTTCCTGTGGGCTCATTACCATCCCCTTTTGCTGTTGTAGCTTTGGTCTCACCACATGATCCTGGAGCTAAAGCTGCTCAAAGACGGAAGTGCAGAATCTCCAGATGTAAAACAGAAGAGGTTGGGCCAGCCTGCCCTTTAGCACCTTTCTAGTTGTACAAATCAATCATTCAGCCCCTTATGGTTATGCTTCCATAACTTCAAACATACTTCAAACATAATACAGAGCATTGTGATCCAGCTGCAGAGTTTTCCACTTGCTTTACATTTATTAAGTAGCAGGAATAGTGCCCACCTGAGAAAAATCTTTTAGCACATGTGGTATATAGCTACAAATCATTTGTTCATTTTGCTGCATGTAGATTCATTTTAGATTGAAAAACTTACCATTATTAGAGGATTATCTGTTCTTAATAAATCCATCACAGTTGGGTTTAATGCATTGATGAAGCTTTTTCAATTAGGGTTTTTTTTTTCGAGCTGAGGTAATTCGAAACATCTTGATTTGAGTTTAAAAAGAAAGGAAAACAGGTACTCTCTATAGAGCAAAATCATGCAACAGCAAAGCACAGCTTAAGGTGTACCACATGTATTTGAAATTATCAGAAAAGTAGAAGAGCTTGGATGGAACGACCAAGGAATCCCCATTCTATCTTAATAGACAGTTCTATTGGGAGTCTTAGGTTATGCCTATAAAAAACATCCTTGGGGCTGAATTTTATCTTTGGTTACATCTCAGTGTAGGACAGTAAGGGCAATTTCTGCTTCAGTCTGGGCTGTGAACCCAGGTGTTTCTAGGCAGTTCCAACCCACTGGCAGCCTGCTAAGGCAAGGCTGAGCTTTGGGCCTCCGATTTACTAAGCCTTTGGAACAAAGGAAGAGAAACTATTTAAGGGATGTGCCCAATTTAAGATTCTTCCCTTATCAACCTGGATGCTGGTGAAGTTTCAGCATCGTGACTCGTTCAGGGCTCAGAATCAAGTTTTGAGAGATGCACCATGTTGGAAACACTTGGCTGCGCAGGGGAAGGTGTTAGCAGCAAATATAGGCAAAACGCAGGAAATTCACTCAAATAGGAATGAGCCCCATTTTCTCTTTTTTACCTTTTCCTTTCCAGGTTGGACTACAGTGGCCCCTCCCGAGAATTCTTCTTCCTTCTGTCTCAGGAGCTCTTCAATCCCTATTACGGGCTGTTTGAGTATTCAGCCAACGACACGTACACTGTACAGATCAGCCCCATGTCTGCCTTCGTTGAAAATCACCTGGAATGGTAAGAACATTTTATGCAGAAATGAGCAATCCTTTTAGAGCAATGCAGAAATGGAAATGCAAAACACAAAAGCTGCCAGTTTAGACTACATACGAATATCATAGCTTCTGCTGGGAAGAAGTGGGAAGTAGGTTGGGAGAAGGAAGAGAGGGAGTAAGTGTAAATACAACAGCAGGCTCTGAAAAAGGAGTAGTGATGAGGTACTGCTATTAAAATGTCCTGGGACTTGATGTTTTCATACTTCTGTGTGATTGTGACAAGGACAGGGAGAAGAGCTCTGCTCAATCCAAGCCTCCTCTCCTTAGTCCCTTTCTAAGAATAGTACGTATGGTCTTTCTGTACATCAAGCAGCATTGTGCTTGGAAGCAATACAGTGTTCTCCAAGAGCCACATTGATGCTTTGTACCTTCTACAGGCCTTTAAAAAGGCCCAGTGAAAGCAGTTTCCCGTTTCTCCCCTGACAGTGTCCCTGTTTGCGTGTGGCAAGGCCAGCAGAGCGAGCAGGTACTTCACCTGCCCAAGTATGTGTGCAAACAGACAAATTGCCAATCTTGTTTCTTTGTCAAAAGTTCTGAATGCATATTGTGATCTCCTCGTTTTTCTATCTGCCTCCAGTTCTGTCTGTCTTCGGGAGTTGTTTTCTCTTTGATCGTTTCAGATGTGGTTCAGTGAAGCATGGGCTGCCAGCCCTGGGCATCGTTTGATCCCTTGTGGGATTTCATTGTGTCAAAGAAATAGTGCCACTTGGGTTTGTTCCTACGATGTTTGTCTGGCCAATCTCACTGGCCCTTCTGAGATCCTTTCTTAAAATGGAAGGCAGTTCAAGCCCCTTTTAAATTCCAAATAGCACATGCTCTTCTATTCTTGTAAAGAGGTCCTCCTTTGCTTTGGCCTGCAGTGGGCAGGAGATCAAGAACAATTAAATGGTGGTACTGTCACGTCTGTTAAGGTTGCAGTGGAATAAGAGGGATGTTGCTAGGACCTACCATGGTTTCTGAATTATTTTTTTTTTGCATTATCACTTCCAGCAGTGGAGTATTGTGCTAACAATGATCCTTGCATTAAAATGTTTGTCTGCTGACGTTAGCAGGAAGGGAAGGGCTTAGTTCTCACAGCTTGGCCATCTCCCACTGCAGTCCTAGTTTTCAAGAAGAAATATAGTCTGTCCTTTGTTCAGCTTAACAGGCAGCATGGATAAACTTTGGATTCAGGAGACTGTATTTGTGAGTGTGCATTCTGACTGGGGGGCACAGGACTGCTTGGGCAGGTACAAACACAAGATCGTTCTGCCCCGCGCTGTGAGCAGAGTGGACACGGGCCTCTTTCTGCAGAAGTGGTGTTGCCAATGCTATCTCAGTAGTATTTGACTCTTACCTGTTACAAATACCGTTGTTGCGAAGAGTTCAGCTCCAGATTTCTTACGTGGTAAATTTTGCTGCAAAAAGTATATACTTTGTTTGGTCCCCTCATTTTGTTCTGCTCATTGAGAAATTTCAGCATGGAGGTGGCAGATTTTACAGGTATCCTGGGCGTATAGAATGGCAGAAAGACATCTCATATGGTTTTCTACAGCGGTTAGCATTTAACTCGGAAATCAGTAGCAGTCAGACGCTTAGGGTAATATTTCTCCAACTACATGTATCTGTACAGGCTTCTTGTATACTGAATGTTATTTGGGCTTTGGGCATTTTTGGTTTTCCTTTTTTAGGAAAAAGCAATTAAGTCCCTTGGCCTGTAGAAGGAAATAAATGCTATGAACAAAGAGGTTTGTACATAAAGTAGTGTAAATAGGGCAAGATTGCAGAACCCAAGGGAAAGATAAGCAATCCAGTAAGTGCTTGGTAATACTTCTTGAACCTGTTATAACTGGCTGAGACCAGCAGTTTATAATTAGCCCGGTAGGTTTCATGATTGGCTTGTTAGCTAACATAAAAACATTTAGGATGTCTAGATATGTTGACTGATCTCAGCTATCCATGTGTAACCCTGGAGAACTGTATTCAGAAGTCTGTGTAGCCAGCTAAAATAGGATTTGGACCAGGCGTTTTAAACTAGAGTACAATTCTCCCATAAGGGTTTTATAGACTAACTTCTCTGAGGGCACTGTACTAACTTGTCGTTATTTCTTCATGAGGAATGGGGTTTTTTGAAGTTCTCAGTCTTTCTCCAACTTTTTTCTCATCAAAGGCAGTGCTAAAACTACTGTTTCTCAAATTCACTTAGCATGATTCCAACAGAACCTCCTCCCTCTAACACTCAAGAAATAAAGATTATTCTCCTGTTGCCAAATCTTGTTACGAGGCATCAGTTAACATAGATGTTTTTGAAAGTCCCAGGGTCACAGATCATGAATATTCGTAGTCTTTTCAAAGCTTGAAGTTTGATGTCGGTCGTGAAAACCACACAACCACAATCGGTTTAGATTTGCAGATTTCTTGAACGGTATGCCTTTGGGTGCTGTGGGGCTTACCATTTGTGTGGAATCTGCCCTTGACATGTTTTCTCTGTGTAGTTAATCTCCAAGTCCTAGCCAGACACAGCTATATTAAGAAACAGGGCTAGCAAAAAAAAAATCCCTCAAAATTGTTTTACATTTTCTCTTCCTTAAGTGAACAGTGGCTAGTTTGAGATAAATACAACAAAATGCAAAGAGGTGAAGTTTTGTTCATGTTGGCAGCATTGAGAAACACGGTGCTGTTTTTCCCCTGGCCTGAAAGTTACAGTTCTGCCCCTGTTAATGGCTTATTTCATGCCTTGCTCTTTGTACAAACAGCATTCTGAGTCCAGAATGAGCACATCAAAGCCCAGAGTAGTTGTATGTATGCCAAGTTAAGAAAGAGACATAATGACTGGAAAATATTTCTCATTTATGGAGAAACTGAGATTTAACACCTTTCCTGCAAGCTTCCATTGAATAAGACTTTTTCCTTCAGTTAACATATGTGCCTGCTGAACACACAAAATACAAGATATCACACATTTTCAAACTTTAAAAATACTTTAAATCCCCCTGTATCTTAAAGGACACAGTTATATCTCTCTAGACCTAAGAAGTTTGACGATAAACATTTTTATCTGCGGGCTACAGGATATACCTGAAGCTCATAGCCAGAAGAGCTGCTTTTAATCCATGCCAGTAATGAGCCATTCTATCTGATCTCAGCTCTTTGCCTGGGTATTTCAAAACATCTTCTAAAATACTGTTTACACCTCCACTTATGGTAGTTTATCCTTTTCCAAATAAATGAGCAAAATGTGATGGCAGCTGCTGTGTATTATTTCAGTGAAAAGAGTCTCATCTTTGCTCTTGGTCAGATGTTTTGGGCAATTGAATTAGAGTGAGTCATTGAAGAATCTGTCTCAAGTATTGTTCAATAAGCTGGGAGACAAAGTAGGGAGGAATATTAAATGTTTTTGTGACAACCTCATGCAAAGTTAGAGGTAATATTCAGTACAGCTCCATAATGCAGAGTTCTTGCATACTAATAAACAGCTCCCAATAGTTTGCTCTAGTAACTTCTCACTTTCCTCTCTGCTTACAGTCCTACAGTCCTTTGAAAGATTTTAGACTGAATTTCAGTTCTCTGCAGCATTGAAGCCCTGGGGTCCAGGATGCTCAATATTAGAGGGTACACAAAGATACTTTTTCACTGGGGTGAAAAAGGTTTCTGCCTCTGATTTGAATGACTACGATCTGATTGAATATTTTAGTTCTCCTTTTCACCAAAAATACGAAAATAGTAGAAGGTTAGATGGGTAAATCAACTCTTGAGAGAAACAAAAAGTCTTATGCATAATAGATGAGGGAAGTGTTTCTAAATTCTGGGACCAAAATAGCTAATTCCAGAGTTTGCATAGTCTCAAATCTTCACGTGGGTCGTTCGTTACTTCCCCTGTCACCTTCATGGTGCATTTTCAAGAGGTCTAGCTAGTTGCTGGCATCTTTTCACTGCATCTCATTCACTCTGTGTTGTAACAAAATGATTTGTCGAACCATGCTGTGATGCACACTGGTTCTCCTCAGGTCTGTATTTTGTCGGTCACTTTCCATAGTATTTCCCTACTCAGCTCTCTAGCTAAGCAAGATGGTCACTGAATGTTTATTTCTATGATTATTTCTGTATCATTTTGACCAGACCTGGAGGGTGTTACCTCTGCATTGTTTCATTGTTCATGTAGCTACTAATTTCAGATGTTATGATTTGGCTGTCATCGTAATAGCACATAAGATGTGCTACTTCTTAGGATAAAGCAAATTTGGGGTTTTTTTCATGATCTTTCCCTCCTTGCTGTGAGTACTGAATCTGACAGTGACAACAAAAGTACAGTTGTCTTTTCAGATCAGAAAACATAGTGTTCACAAACAGCTGCCAGGTGGAAATCCAGTCTCTGGATTCACATCTTCTGAGTGGGCCAGAGTTTCCTTCACAGCAGTCCTGCCCCCAGGAGTAACCCAGCAAGGTAATGCAACACACCCTTCTTCGAGAGACAGCGCTGTACTTATGGCACGGTCATCTGCATCAGACTTTCTGTCCCCAAATGACTTGTCTGGTCTTTTACCTGACTCGCCCCAGCAATCAATTTCACATCACCTACTTCTGAATTTTCTGTTGGTTGCATGTTTGTAAATGTAGAACCACGGCCAGAAATGTGAAAAGAGGCCTGCTTTCTGCATAGGAGACCAGATGGCTGACGCAGATAAAATCATTCACAGACGTTCATTTGGAGATCTGAGGGATGCTAACTTGAAACATCTTTTTCTAGGTTTTCATACCAAATTAATGACAGCATGTTCTTTTTAACAATTCGGCATTGTGGGACCTTGCTGTGACATTTATGCAGCCAGAGAGCAGTGCCCCAGTGTCACAGTTACCTTGGAGGTATTTACAGCTTGCTAATCATACTTAGTGTTCTGTATCCAGCTCAGACAAGTCCTGTTGTGTTTTGCCTGTTTTTCTTCCAATGAAATTTAATACATGTATTTAGCAGAACCTTATTAGAAAGTTGAAGACTTGCGAGTAAAACGGTTTTGTGCAGAATCCTACTGAACACCACAAAGATGATGATATAGTCAGACCCATTGGCCCGGGTCCCCAGAAGCTGCAGTGTCCTCACAAACTCCATTAACTTGATGCTCATTTAGAACTGCTTTGGGGCAGGAGTTTCTTCATCTCGTTCCCATAGTTAACCTTTCTTTCTGCCCTCCAGTACCCCTTGTATGCTAGTCTGTGCTGCTGAGCAGAGTCAGACAGAAAACTTGCATGTGTTTCTACATCTTATTCTGCAGGCAGATGCAAGCCTGTTGCACCCACTCTCCATGCAGACACCAACTTGCCTTCCCTGAGCTCCAAGCCAGCTGACATGGTTACTGCAACATTGAGCTGAGAAAATATATGCTGCCTCCCATCAGGGCTGATGACTTCAGGCTTGGCACTGCCTCGATTGCTTTTACGTGCCTTGGCAAGCTTGGCACATGGCTGGAGCAAGCTCCCATCGCCTGCGCAGGGCTCTGTGGGTATACCACCAGCCAAACTCGGACCTTCCCTTTTATTTGGTTCATCTAAATGCGAAACCACACAGCCATCACTGACCATCTCCAGCACACCAAAGTATGCAGGGTGTTGTTTTCCCTATTGACAGGAAAGGTAAACGTCTGAAAGACACTAATTCCCTAAGAGCTTCATGGTGCTTGTGGCCGGGTGAAGGATCGATGTGCACAAGAGGCACGGTGCGGGCAGGCTGGTGAGCTCAACGGTTACCTGTTCTGTTGGGCGTCTCAACTGGGCACTTAGCAGGAGCGAGCTGACAGGTCCATCACTGGCACGGGCTGCAAACCAGCTGTATCATCTTGCTCAGTAGCTTGAGGATGTGAGGAAGAACTGTGAAAGTGCAGGGGAGGCAGGAGGAAGAAACTGGAGATACTCCAAAGCGTGGGAAGTGCTAGCTGAGATGTGTAGGAGGGACTGGAGCTATTGCAGTGTGGGAACGTAGGGCCATCGGAGACAGATCTGTAGGAAACAAAGCTCCATTAATCCTGCCGCACGGAGAAGGACTTATTTCAATTAACATGTTTTTAAAGAAAGTGACAAATTGCCTCATGACCTAATGGATTGTATTCAGATGCTGACCAGCTTATAGGATGGATTTAGGCACATTCTGTGGCTCTTTATAGAAACAGTGGAGAAATGTAGTCACAGCATTTAAGCAGGAGGTCTGCAAACAGCCATTACTCCTTCCTCTGCACTGACTGAAAGTAGCTCTGGGGAATATGTGGCCTGAATTACTCATTCATCTCTTTCATTTTTCAACTGTTGTGGCAGGCAACCTACATATGGCCCAATACCTTTTTTCTTAAGGGACTCAGAAACGCGGAGTTTGGTTTGCGGCTGAAATGGGCCAATTGTTTGGGCCTGCATTTTGGGGAGGAATTAATTTAGAAGGCAAATTTTGAAGCCTTTTTGAAAGGCCCTGTTTATACTAAACACTGAAAAATCATCTTCCTAAAAATCAGATCAGATATAGCACCCCAGAATGAGGCATCCAGCAACATCCAGTTGCTTTTGAAATTAGACGATTACCTCTTTGCCTCAGTTTCCAGCTGAAGAGATTTCCTAGTATATCATCAACTTGAAATCCATTTGATGTATACCAGTGCTCCGCGCTGCTTTGAAATTCTCAGATGAAAGGCGCCGTAGAAAACCAAAACATTTAATGTTACATTACACTATAAATTTTAATTACGAGCAATATCTTACTTTAAATAAATTATGCTTCCATGAGAAATTTTGAAGCACTATTGTAAATCTTCTGGAGAAGAATGATGTTAAAAATACACAGCTGAAATAATTTTATCAGAACTTTTCACTATGTGAAACAGGTATGTTACTGAAATGCCTTCTTGCTGCTGTACTGTGATCTCTCTCAATGCCTTCTGTACTTCAGTAAACTTTGATTTTCCGATTAAGTTTGATGTATGACTGTATGACATAGAGCCTGCCTTAACAGCTGGTTAATTATTTATTAAGGGTCAGGAGGAATTGGAAGATTAAAGGCAAACCAAACTGAAGGAGAAGAAAACCTCTTCTCCCTAACTGAGCTTCTACAACAACCATGTTTTTTTAAAAAGCTTCTGCTTTATATTTATTCCTGACTTTCTGTCTCTCACTGGAGGATTTTTTTTAAATTCTTTTGAGGATGTGAATGGCAGTGTCACACGGGTTGGAAGAAGAGATGTCTCCACAGTCTGTCCTCCTTTTCCCTTCTCTAAATCTCATAGTGTCTAGCACTGCTTCCATAATTAGAGTTTGGTTTGAGGGAAAGGCGGGTCTTCTGTTTTGTTCTGTTTTTAAAAAGTCGCCTTTATGGTTTTTTCCCTTGCTGAAGGCCATTTAGTCTTTTGCAACATTGCGGATTAAATTTGCCCAGAGACGAGAGGCTTCACATGAAAATCTCTACAGTGTCTCCACCTCGCATGTGGTAGAGGAGAAAAGGGTAAAATCCGCACAGTCTCTGAGCATGTGGCCATGCAGGGAAGCGTCCGGGTGGGCAGTGATTGTGTGTTTATTTGTAATGGCAAAAAACTCCCAGGGAGTGATGAATGTCCTCGTATCTCTGTTGCAGCCACACTGGAATGGCAGGGCTGAGCTGTCACGATGAAGTATGGCTCGGCCATCTTTGCCTCTCCTTACTCCTCACTGCCTTCTACTCAGCCTTGGGTGAGGTAAAGTCAGTTAGAGCAGGTGCAGGAATTCCCAAGCTAACCTTTTTTCATTAGTACACACAATTCATATGTCAAAAGAAAGAGTGCTCGCAGAGCAGAATTGCTTTCAGTAAATCATCCACATTCATTTTGGGTATTTTTGAGTAGAAAAGGCATTTCTCTTTATATAGGTCTCTCCCTGGGATATTTTGAAAGTTAGAAGTTTCATTTGTCCGTTGAAAATTATTCTTTGTTTCAGTATGTTACCTTAGCGTTACATTAAAACACAGGAAAAGGGACGGTTAAACTTCTAAATTGATCTGATCTGAATTTATTTAAAGGGAGAAAGACAATGCCAGGTTTGTCAGTTTGCCCCAACCTGGGACAGGAATGTATTTCAATATCCCAGTAAAATTATGGAAGATAAGAAAAATCATGACCTGTCCATCCTCTATGAAAATAAAAGGACTTTAATAACAAGAATGCAGAACCCGAAATGCAGTATCTGTTGTCTGACCGAAGGAATCTTTTTACATTGTGACTTGTGACTTGCATTCTGGAAAAGATTGACTAGAAACTGGAATTATTTAATTGTATTGGAAAGATTCATAAAGGAAAAGTAAAAAATTTTCTTGGACTCCAGACAGCAACACAAGGGTCTGGGTCTGCTGCATTCTGCGTGTTCCCAGGAGAGGACCAGAGGCGCCAGTTTGCAGGGGTATTAATAGAAGTTGGAGGTGTTCAATGATTTGCAAGACGAGACCTAAAATAGACTGTCAAACAATGAATAGCACGTCTGAATTCTGGCACACAGATTTCTGAGTTTGCTCCGTTGAGGAACCTCATCCTGAGAGGCTGAATTGCAGCAGAGTGCAAACCCAAGTGTACAACTTCCCGGCTGGGGGTGGTGAGAAGGGATGGCTCCGTGCTGCAAACAACCTGTCTGCAGCTAGCTCCAGGATATCTGCATCATGCTTCATCAGGTGCTGTAAACATTCCTAGGTGCTTACCAGGGAGTTTATGAAGAGCAGGCTCTCTCGTGCTTAAATAGCGCAGACAGGCTGGAAAGGATGTGCCTCCTTTGACTGAGTCAGTTCGTGTGGCTTCGGTGTTCGTAGTTAGCCACTGAGGGAAAATGTGCACTCATTTGCCTTGTGCTTTCATGGCCCTCTTGTCTAGCAGATGACCAAATCTGTGGATTTTCCCGTAGCTTGACTAGTTTATTTTAACACATGGCAAAGCTAGGAGAAGCAAACATAAATCGCGCAATGTATAAAACTTCACCAATTCATAGGTTTATAAAGTGCCTCCCACCACTACCACAGCTTGTTCCAAAAGGTTGGACTGAGAAATTAAAATCTCTTGCTAAAAATGCTCTTTTGCTGGCTGAAGAAAACAACCCATATGCGTCAGACTGAGTTGGTCATAAACTGTAGCCAATTCACCAAATTATGTATCATTTTATGGAAGATGGGAAAGTAAAAACTGTCAAATAGACTAAACGACTGAAACAGAACTAGAACTCAGAGGACTGATTCTGTTGCTGTCTTCACCGCTTGCTTTCTGGACAACATTAGAGAAGTTGTTCTACTTTTGTACTTCATTTTTCTCATTTGTCATATGAAATACTGGAATTGATCCTCCTCTGTAAGCCCCGTTGAGGTCTGTCAGTCACAAAGACAGTCTAGGATCTGGGAATCACAAAATGTAGAGGTTTGTTATCTTCTAGCACGTAGCTTATACCTCAGTCTGCATCTCCAATGTAGTTACTGGGCAGAATTGGAGGAATTGCCAACAGTCTTACAGGCCAGTGTGTGTTTTATCCACTGTACCAGCAAGAGAAGCTGAACCCTGCACGCAGCCCGGTTTCTGCTGAAGGTTCGTTATGTCACGCTGTGGTCCATGAGGTTGATAGCTCTGCAGGCAGAGATGGCCGCTCCAGGACTTGGCCACGCTCCTCCTCTCCTCCTCTCCTTCTCCAAAACACTACATTTGTGGGAGTTTTTGTTATTGGTAAAATGACACATAACAGGTCTCTTGTTATAGAGAGAGCGTCTACTTCATTAATCTCCTTAATACTTTAAAGACAGATCTGGAAATCAATATTCCATTTCCTGTGCCTGGAGCCTCTGCTGCTTGGACAACCCCTGACGCTGAGGCTGGCGTGCTTGCAGTGACTCCACACGGTGGAAGTCTCAGAGCTGGATTTGCTGGGTTCTGTATCTGCAGCAATACTGTCTGACGTAGTTCAGGTGATGTGCAAGGAGCCAAGGCAGTGACCTCGGCCTGGGGCTTAGGATCCTGGATGCAGAGCTCTGCAAATGCAGCTGTAGCTGTTCCTCTGGGCGAGCATTTACCCGGAGCCACTGTGTGTCCTCCTGAAAGGAGCTGTTTGATTTTATTGAAGAGAAACCTGAGGGGAGGCTGTGAATTTCCCCTATGTGTACTATCATTTTTCTGGATAAAGCAGAGCAGCTTGCAGCTTTCCTGATAAAATAATGCTTGTTTTCTCTGTGACACGATCTTTTAACCCTTCCTGACAGTTCTTTTGTGGTGGGTATAGCCAGGATACAGGAAGATGAAAAGACATTTTGAGTGAACATGCAACATATCTAGGTTAGAGATAAGGAAAAGCCTTGGAAGATTTAATTAGGTTAAATAAAGAAGCAGTAAGGTTTGCATTATCTCATTGTTTTTCAGTTACTGGTAAATTAACCTTCAGAAATGATTTGAGGTTTAGTTGCTAATTCAGGGTACGTAAGCTCCGGAGATTTGGAGGGACATGGATAATTCACATTTCCATCACATGTAAGCAATAGCTCTGTTTCATGTGGTTACTCTTCAGGACTGAGAAACAGAAGTGTTGTGTTCCACTTGCAGATAGATCCAG